>JAODAL010031754.1:0-47983 GCA_025379985.1 Phyllomedusa bahiana
CCCCCCCCAGCATACCTCCCCACACATCTCACCCTGCTCTATTCTGTATCTCATTGCTGGCCGCCAAAAATTACAGGAAGCGCTGAAAAGGCGCGATCTTAATAGATGATGCACAGATTTTAACCTTAATTATCGCATGATCTGGAAATTTCGATCACCATAAAAACCTTGCCGATTTCAACTTTGTCGATAAAAATCGCTCAACACTAATCTTCACACCATCCCACTCTATCCCCCAACCTGATCTCTTTATCACAGTCAATGGCTATACTCTCTCATCGGTTCCGCCAGTCACGCAATCTCCGTTCCTCACAGGACCTTCTTCTCTGCTCTCCTCTTATCAGCTCTTCACATAACCATCTCCAAGACTTCTCCCGTGTTTCGCCCACACTCTGGAACTCACTGCCTCGACACAAGAGACTCTCCCCCACTCTCACTAGCCTCACAATAGACCTGAAAGCCCATCTCTTCAGGATTGCCTATAACCAACAATAACCCCGTTGCAACTACTCCACCCCACAAACATTTCTGCCCCTTGACTCCTTTCTCTTCCCTCCTTCCCTGTAGACTGTAAGCCCTCATGGGCAGGGCCCTCTCTCCCTCTGTACCACTTGTTACTTATTGTCACCTTTGTACTTGTTTGACCTACTTTATCTATATAACCCCCCTCGAATGTACAGTGCCGTGGAACTAATGGTGCTCTAAAGTAAATAATAATAATCCTCCATGATTCATAAGTGAAACTGGTCAACTGAACTTTACACTCCAAACCTGTTCTACGTTGTTAAAATATGAAAGCTTTGATGACCAAAATCCTTCTGGGGTTTTAAAAAAATGTAAATATACTAAAAATAGAATAGTGAAACGACGCTACAAAACTTATTACAGTTTTGAAGCCAACCAATAGTTGCATGCAAGTAATACAAAGCATATATATATATATATATAATAAAAAAAAAAAAAAAAAAACAGGATGAAGGAACTTACCAATAGACAATGGCCAACACTATGGACAATGACAAGGACACAGATGGCGATGGAAGGATAAATGACTTGAAACCAGAAGCAAAACACCTAACCATAACAGATAACTTTCCCTAACTCAGTCCCTAAGGCTAATCGTAACACCAGGTACCGCTGGCCCTATCCTACCCCTGTCCCTCACAATGCTGGCCCTATCCAAACATCACAAAGCTACCATAGAGAACTCAGGAATAGAACACACTGCAAGACTGAAACAGGACAAAACAGACACAATAGAGGACAAAGACAAACACGTCTCTAACAACTGGGTACAGGTAAGTAACCAAAACAGGACTGAAAGCAACAAGCTCACATGACAATCTCTCAGCTAATAGTATAGACAGCACCAATACACAGAGTAAAAATTTGCTTTATAGAGGGCTAACAATCAACCACTTCATCCACTCCCAAATAATCAAGCTCACATGTGTGCTTGACATTCATAACAAAAGGCTTATTTTCCATGAAAGTTTTTCATACTTTAAATAAGTACAAATTAAGAACTTTTATCTACTGCATGTAAATAAAAACAGGCCTAGAATATTAATACCTTACTCCCAAAAATAAAACTTCATATGACTTGATCAGCATAAACATAAAAAATTAAGGCTGTTGGATTGTTGGGGTACATATTTTTTTGTCTTTGTAAAGATTATAAATCACACAACTCCTCAGTAATGTGACTTTTGTTTTTCTCTGTTTATACTGTTTTACCCCATATTATTATATTTGCTTGTAGTTAAGTGCTTAGGGTTCCTACTGTAATATTTTCCAAGAAGGAGGTGATATAATGTTAATAATTTCAGGGTTTGCAGGTACAGGAGTGATGCAGGCTCATCAACTGGCAATGGAGTCATTTGATCCCCTAGGTGTCCCAGTCAATAGTGGTCTCAGCATCTAGGTGGCTGACGAGGATGAGGGCTCCCTCTGTGAATCATTAGCACCCCTGTAATGTGATTGCATGGAGGCATTGGTTGCTGTAGGAGCTAGCAGGGTTTGGGAATCACCTCACAAATGCTGTTATATACATTTAGAATGAAAAATGTACCTAGTGAATTGATAATGACGCTGACAATGCACTTTTGATGATGGCCACCGGTGCGTTAAGCACCACCGCGTGGGGAGGGCGGCCGCCCCTCATAGCCGTGCACTCAGGAGGGGCAGAAGGCAGATAAAAAGTTTAGCCTACAATTTTAAGGATCATTCAAAAGTTGTTTTAGTAGAGGAAAGTTAATGTTAGCTACCTGTTCCAGCATAAGGGGTCACCCACACACAAGCTACAGGCAGGATAGCTCACAGAAGGAAGAGAGAGAAAAGAAAAGAGAAAGCACAGATGTGGGTTACAGAAGCCAGAATCACAGAGATAGAAGAAGTGACAAGTCGTGACCCGTGCTACAGCCTTGGTAGTGGTAGGGCTATGGGGAGACTTGGGCCACAAGGGCTGGGGAACGCACACGGCACCCAGTGGGTCTACAGTGGTGACACAATGAGAAGAATCAGTTATGGATAGGAGTTTGTGAGACCCCTCTACTTGAAGAAAGTGTCACAGTAGCTGAAAAGAGAGAAAACAGCTACACAGAAGTCAAAAGTGCCCTTCCTCTGATGAGTTACGAAAGAGAAGTAAGACATAGGAAGGGATGCTGAGCCTCATTTATGAAAACTGTCTAGCAGTAACACTGTCTTTTTTGCCTATAGGAGCCAACCAAAGCTCAACGTTCATATCTACAAGGAAGGAGGAAAAAGACAGAAAGTGAAGGGCAACCATGTTTGTGGGGTGGAGGCATTGCAGCGGGGTTATTGAAGGTTCTAGGCCATCCTGAAGAAATGGGTTTCCAGGTTACTTTTGAAATCTGTTATGGCCGACATTAGATGTGTTATATAAAATGGGCGTGCAGTTCCTTTTCTTTCTTTGGTATATTTAATTATTTAGGAAGGAATAGTTTTTTGCAGCATTTATCAAGTAGTGAACCTGTTGTTAAAAAGTAGTGGACCACAGCAGTACAGAGCAGTTGCCCAGGGAAGGCCCAAGCTGAAGATTTGCAGCAGTGCCTATGAGCCTTTAGCTGCAACCCTGCCTCATAGGTATTGCTTAAGGCACAAATTGATAAGTTGCCTGTTGGTTTTATAAAAACAGGCTGCACTACAATATAGGAGTATTGCAATGTATTATATAAGCAAGTAAAGAAATATATTTGTAGTTATTATAATAATAATAATAATAATATTTATTTATATAGTGCCAACATATTCGGCAGCACTTTACAAACAATTAGTTCCCTAGTAAGTAAGTAAAAAAAAAACGAAAAAAAAAACCTACAGGTAATTGATATCACTGCAATCATATTATAAAATTAGATAAAATTTGATTATTTGATCTGTAGTATAAATGCCATTAAAAATATGTAATGCATGCCCCAAACTAGAATCAATTAAATCTTCAAATTATCCCACAAAAAACAAGACTTCATATAGCTATGTTGATATAAAAATAAAAATGTCATTAGTGTAGAAATGTGCTTACACAAAAATTGTGTAAAATTGATATCACTGTAGTTCTAAGAACATCGGAATAAAGTTACTTTATTATTTATACTACAAGGTGAAAATATACTGATTTTTCCTGGTGGTTGATTTAGTTTCTACTGTGAGCAGTACAAGGTGAAAGTAGTAAAAACAAATCCTTAAACAGGAATTTAATTGCTGATGTTTTTCCATACAGCTCAAAAATGAATTTAAAAGGGTATACACCTTACAATTCATCAACAGTACGTCGACATTGCCGGGCTACAAGCAGGATGCTCTCAGACGGAAGTGGCCACAGAGTGTCATCAGCAGGTTGTGTCAGATAAAGAGAGACTGGAGGAGACACAGAAAGGCAAAGAAGTAGACGTCCTTTGGCTCCATCACACACTGATGACCACTTCATTGTAAACAATGTCCTGTGGAACCGGATGATGAATGTCACACAACTCCAGGCACATGTGAGGGAGGTGTGAGGCAACTAAAAGTCACGTCAGACCATTCGTACACCATTAACATCAGTGTTGTCTCAATACAATGTATCTACTCCCAAATGGTGCCATTGAAAATGGTGAAAAATACAACTTATTTCACAGAAATTAAGCCCAAACATGGCCATATCAACGGAAAATTCAGCTGACTTTCAGCTGATCAAGGACCAGGCTCTGGTCTTAAATGTGTAATCGTAGTAACATGGGCGTTTTATGTATTTTTATACCACACAAAATAAAGACTTCATTTTATTCTTTACAAGAGTGCGGACCATACCTTCAGTGTCGGACTGGAGTGTCGAGGGCTCACCAGTAGAGCTAATTCTGGAGCCCACCAGTGGAGTTAATTCTGGAGTCCACCAGTGGAGTTAATTTTGGAGACCAACCGTGGAGTTAATTCTGGAGCCAACCAGTGGAGTTAATTCTGGAGACCACCAGTGGAGTTAATTCTGGAGTCCACCAGTGGAGTTAATTCTGGAGTCCACCAGTGGAGTTAATTCTGGAGTCCACCAGTGGAGTTAATTCTGGAGTCCACCAGTGGAGTTAATTCTGGAGTCCACCAGTGGGTTAATTTGGGTCCCCCAGGGAGTAATTTTGGAGTACCAGTGGATTTAATTCTGGGAAACCCCATCTTTTCTCTTTACATGCCTCTTAAGCCTTTTTTGCTTTTGCTCCTCTCTAGGCCTTTCCCAAAGGAGTACTAATATCATTTTAAAAAGAAACTTGGGGTTTGCTGTTGGGGGCCCACAGGGGGTTTTCCCTGATCCACTCTGTGCCAGTCCGAACCTGCATACCTTATCTTATTTGGAATTGAAAATAAAAACTGTTTGTCTTCTGGAATTTAATGCTAAAAAAGCAAATTGCTCTTAAGGTCCAAATTAGGCTGTGTCTTCAAGGGGTTAAAATGTTAACAAATACAGGGTGCAATTAACTTTAAAGTAAGATGTTTTCTCAAGAATACAAAAGAACAGCAAAAACCTTTGTTTATAAGGGAAGTATTTAAACAAGCTCATGGTGTAAGCCCACAAAAACTTATGTAAAAAGAGAAAACTTTAATAAGGCGTTGGCGTGGATTTTTAAATGCCGTGTTGTCATTGTATGCAGAATCTAAATGTCATTTACCTTTATTAGATGCATTTAAAAATACCAACTCCTCAAAGTAAAAATCTTTTTTCACTCTGTCTCCCCTCCCATCGGGAAAACCCCATAGGTATAGATTTCATATCTTACTCATGTCCATCTCATATCTGTCTGTCTCATATCTATCCTTATTTATTCCCTATCTATCTCAAATTTTTATTCTTTTACCTATATGTTTGAAAATGAGATTTTAGTATGTTCTATTATCTATCTATCTGAAGTTTATCTCAAATCTTTCTATCTATCTATCTATCTATCTCACATTTATGTCATATCGATCTATCTCTATCTTTCATCTACATCCCATTATCCATCTGTTTCGTATGTACTAGTTTTGTATTAGACTATTATCTCAGTGGGGAAAAATAAGATTTTACACAGGCAATTTTGCAAGTTTTCCCATACAAAAAAAGGAAGGGTTTGTATTTTTATTGTGGTACCCTTCAATGTGGGACGAATCTAAAACAAACCCAAAAATCAATACTCGTTTTTAAAAATTAATTTGCATTTTATTTCATGAAATAAGTGTTTGATCACCTACCAATAGTAAAATTTGGGCTCTCAAGACCTTTATTTTTCTTTCTGAAGCCTCCTACTCTGCACTCATAACCTGTTTTAAATTTTGCCCCTGTTTAAAAACATTACCTTTTAAAAAGACACCTGTCCACAAATAATCAATCACACCCCAACCCTCCACCATGGTAAAAACAAGAGTCTGTCTAAGGACCCCAGGGACAATATTGTGACCTGCACAAGAGGGATAGGTTTACAGGACGAGGAAAAGCAGCTTTGGAAAGACAACAGCTGTTGGCCCCTTTCCTTGGTCTGGGGCTCCATGTAAGATCCCCTCATGGGGTAAGGGTTTTTTTAGAGAAAGGTCAAAAAGACCCAGAAAACCATGGGGGGCCTGGTCAATGACCTGAGCTGGGACCACAGTCTCAAAGATTGTCGTTAGTAACACACTACGCCATCATGGACTAAAATCCTGAGCAGGGGGACATGCAAGGTCCCCCCTGCTCACGCCATCCCATGTTCAGGCCCATTTGAAATTCACCCAAAGCCATTGGATTCCCGGGAGGGGGGAGAAGGTCATGTGGAAGATGAGCCAAAATTTAAATTTTGGTATCAAACCCCCTGCCGTGTTTGGAAAAAGAAGGGGATAAGTACAACCCCAAGAACACCATCCAACCATGAAGCAGAATGCGAAAAAAATTTGGGGGGCTTTTTTTCAAACAAGAAGGAAAATTGCACCGATTGAAGGAGGAGGATGGGGTGTAAGGGTAGTAGGACAGTTAGACTAGTTCCAAAGGCTAATTTTGGGGAAAAAAACACCCCGCAATTTTGCCGGAACCACGGGGGCTCGGTGAGCTCCCACGGGGGGGGGGGGAGCCGCAGTCCGCCCGGGCCCTGACATTCTTATAGCGGCGCGATTTTCCGTAGTAATTGACTGTCCCTTATCTCCCCCCCCGGGTATTTTCCAAGCGGGGGGGGAGGGGAAAAGTAAACCCTATTTTCCCATGAGAACTGTGATTCCGTAATGAATGGGAAGATCTCGCCCCCTATTTCGCGAGTACGGGGCGAAAAAAGGGCCCAAATACGTCCCCGTTTAAGATGTGAACAAGCCTTTATTGTCTTGGAACTTTGTGACACATTAGGTTGTTGGGGGACCATGCAGAAGGCACCCTTTATCTGGCAAAGGAGTTCATGGGAGCAGTTTGTACTCAGGGGTTTTGGAACTGTAATGTGTTGGGGTAGGGGTTTTTATGGGAAACCCTTTTATTTGAAGGGTGGTTTTTAGCAGTTAGATGGTTAAGCAGCTTGGTAGGCAAAGGGTTGACAGTTCATAGTTGGTTTCAGACAGGTTTAGCCTGTGGTTTGGAGTGCAGTGAGTTAGCAGGAGCTGTACAGCCAATAAGGCCCCGTTCACATGACGGATTTGGCCGCGAGTATCGCCGCGGCTCTCGCCGCGGTTCCCGCAGCCAGATCATCGTCGGGCCGCGCCGCAAACTCGCGTCTCCGGACGCGGGTTTGCGGCGTGGGCGGTGGCCGTGGCCGCGGTGCGGAATGGGCGTGGTTTGGGCGTGGCTTGCGCGAGGGGCTTGCCCCCATGCAAATTAAGGCAGGGGGCCCGCCGCGGCGCGAGCCGCAGCCCCGCCGCGCACCCCCCGCAGCGACCCCGCGGCGCTGCCCGCGGCAGCACCGCGCGGCTGCCGCGCAGAGCACTCCTGTCAAGAAACCATGTTAATAATCTAGACGCGATTTGGCTGCGGTTATGGCCGCGGAAACCGCGTTGGAACCCGCGGCCATAACCGCGGCCAAATCCATCATGTGAACAGGGCCTAAGTGAGCTCGCTGGTTGGGCTGGAGAAGCAGGGGGGCTAGCTGCTGCAGAGGGGGGATCAGAGCTGCAAAGAGTGAGACAGGCAGTTGGTGTGTGCAGATAGAGTGAGGAGTGAGCCCCTCAAGGTGGCAGGAGAGACCTGTAAGGCCAAGAAGATGTACATAGTTAGAGTTTAAAGCAGAGTAAATCTGGTAGAGGCTGAGGAGAGGTTCCCACTCTAGAGTTAGTGACTGTCCAGAGGAAAGGCATCGATCCGGGGAGCAGCGAGAAGTTTAGTAGGAGTCTTGAGCAATAGTGGAGAAGCCACTGGGAATGGTCAGGTACAGCAGTGAGGCGGGCAAGAGGAGAACCCCTCGGGAGCTGCGTGTTGGGTGCCAGGACACGAACGCACTGCATGTTCTGCAACAGCCGCTAAAGGACAAGTCAATCCCAGAGCAATTGTGTGTCCAGCTATTCCATCGCCAGTGCACTACGGAGTCTACACCGCACCTCTCCCCGCAATACAAAAAGCACGCCAGGGGAACCTGGGGGTGAGGGTGATTGCTTCTGGCAACGGATGGACGCAGTCGGGGCGCCGCCATAGTCAGCCCATAACACCCCCCCTGCATCCATCCATATTTCAGGACCATGTATTGTGAGAATTCAGCCAACAACTTCCTCCCCTCAGTGAGGACTTTGAAGATAGGTCATGACTTGGTCTTTCAGCAGGACATAGACCCGAAACACATAGCCTGGGCAACTAAGGAGTAGCTCCGTAAGAAGCATTTCAGGGTCCAGCCCCAAAACCTGAAAGATCTGGAGAAGATCTGTATGGAGGAATGGGCCAAAATCCCTGCTGCAGTGTGTGCAAACTTGGTCAAGAACTACAGGAAACATCTGACCTCTGTAATTGCAAACAAAGGTTTCTGTAGTAAATATTAAGTTCTGTTTTTCTATTGTATCAAATACTTATTTCATGCAATAAAAAGCAAATTAATTATTTAAAAATCATGCAATGTGATTTTCTAGAGTTTTTCTTTTTAGTTTCTGTCTCTCACAGTTGAAGTGTACAGACCTCTCTATTCTTTGTAGGTGAGAAAACTTGCAAAATCACTAGAGTATCAAATACTTATTTCCCCAATGTATCTACCTCAAATCTATCTATCCATTTATCTACCTACCTCACATCTATCTCACAGTTATCTATCTCATATATTTTTATCTCTATCTATTTATCTATCTCCTATCTATCTATCTATCTATCTATCTATCTATCTATCTATCTATCTCTGTCACATATGTCAGAGGTACAATTTGGGGGAGACTGTAGGTGTTCAGAAACTCCTATTAGTAACCTACCAGGCATACAAACATTAACTCCTCTGCCCTTGACCTGGATGCTGCTCAGTACAGTATTCCTTGATGCTGGTTCTACATATCTGACTGCTTTATAGATATGTAGTTGTTAGGCTACTGTACATTTCAGATATTATTGGTGTAGTTCTGTATTGCACAGCTTTAAGGAAGCAGAGCCCAGGTCCCATACTGTCCTATCCACTAGCTACAAGATTGTGGTGACACAGAAATATTTTTTTTAATGTGCAAAAAATAGTAAAACATAAAAAGATATACATTTGGGGCGACATGTATGAACTTTGGTGCCCACACCTCAATTGTATCGCTCACATAAGTAGTGTAGAATGTGTCAGAATGTATGAACCTGTTCTTCTGCAGGACATACATTTGGCGCATTGTAGAGCCAATATGACAAGTCTGACTGTTCTATCAGTAATGCACCTAGTTTTGGAATCCTCCAGTCATAAACGTATAGAATCATAAGGTTGTGATGCGACACCTCCAGAACGCCCCCACATCTTGGGCACATTACAAAGTGGCACTGAAGCCGTAAAATGCACCTAATTTTGGAGTGCGCCTGCTCATACATCTAGAGAACAGGGCTGCGACAGTTTTTGGGCTGAAAGCACACCAGAATACTGGCGCAGCCCCATACATACATATCACCCTTGGTATCACAGTAGTTATACTGACCCGCAAAATAAAGTTAACTTATCATTTATAATGCACTGTGAAATCCAACAAAAAACAATCCCAAAAAAGTTTGAATTGGCTGAGTTTTTTCATGCCATCTCAAATAACTTAAGGCTGTTCAGAACATAAATATGTACCGCAAAATGTTAAGAGCAGAGATTTTTTGGCAACTTTGTGTTTCATGTATGAAAACGGTCTACATCTAAGACTTTCTTTATTGCCCATAGCAACCAGACAGAGCCCATAGCAACCAATCAGAGCTCATAGCAACCAATCAGAGCTCCTCTTTCACTTGTTTAGACTTCTATATGAAATGAAAGGGGCGCTCTGATTGGTTGCTATGGGCAATAAAGAAAGTCTTAGATGTAGACCGTTTTCATACATGAGACCCTTTTTTGTTATTTTTTCATGCCCCTCCTTCCAGGAGTCAGAGATTTTGCAAGGATAGTTGTATTTTTAATGGCATCATTTATTGATTCGTGAAACGTACCAAAAAAGTTTATTTTTCTTTTTTTTTTTTAAATAGGACGGATTGCTAAAAAAACAGCTTTTTTGATTTTTTTATGTTTGTGATGTTCAATGTGTATAAAGGACATTTAAACTTTATTTCTCAGGTCAGTATGATAACAGAAAAATGTATTTATATATTAGTTTTAACTACTTTTAAAAAGCCATAAAACGAAAACAACAAAAAAGCATTGCATCCAACATTCTAGAACTTTCCATAACTTTTTTTTTTTTATTTTTCTATCGATGGACCAGAGTGCTTGTGTTCGTTGGGTGAACTGTGGTCTTATTGGTGTTTATTTGCATATAATTTTTTTCAATGTTGCATGCATTTTTCTGGTAGGTGAGATGACTGAAACAGTAATTCGGCATTGTATGAGTTTGTGTTTTTTTTTCTTTTAATCATCTTTATTTTGATTGTTAATTTTGTAATATTTAGTGTGTTTTTCTCAATTTAAAAAAAAAAAAATTTTACTTTTTTTTCCTCTCAGTGGTTGCAGTGGTCACACGCAGCTGCTGGATATAAATAGAAGACAAGTGGAGACTGCTGGCAGTGGCAGTGCTGGAATGGCAGTAAATGGAGAGGAGACATGTATGAACGGGGTTACACCAGTTCTCTGGTGTACTTTGAGCCAAAAAACTGTTGCTACCTTCCTTGTTCTATAGTTGTATGAATAGTCGTATTCCAAAACTTGGCATAGTCTGCGCTAGACACAACACTTTTGAATGCACCATGAATGCAAAACTGCCATACAAATCCATACCATGGCTGAGACAAAGGGCGGCATGTATGAACGGGGCTGCGGCAGTTTTCTGGTGTACTTTGAGCCAAAAAGAATGTATGAACAGGTGCAGTCTAAACTTTGGCACGATAAGAGCCTTTGTAATGCACCAAAGACACGTTTTAATGCACCAAAGATTAGGGGTGTTATGGGGGCATCGCATCACATTCATAGAATTAGACACATTTATGATTCTTTGATGCCAAACCTAGGAGCAAAACAGTTAGAACAGCCAGACCAGGGTAAAGGTGGTGCCTGAGCCAGACTTGTGGTATTGGCTCTACACTGCCCTGTATGTATGACCTGCAGAAGAGCAGACCAGAGTAAAGGTGGTGCCTGAGCCAGACTTGTGGTATTGGCTCTACACTGCCCTGTATGTATGACCTGCAGAAGAACAGCCAGACCAGGGTAAAGGTGGTGCCTGAGCCAGACTTGTGGTATTGGCTCTACACTGCCCTGTATGTATGACCTGCAGAAGAGCAGACCAGGGTAAAGGTGGTGCCTGAGCCAGACTTGTGGTATTGGCTCTACACTGCCCTGTATGTATGACCTGCAGAAGAACAGACCAGGGTAAAGGTGGTGCCTGAGCCAGACTTGTGGTATTGGCTCTACACTGCACCTGTATGTATGACATGCAGAAGAACAGCCAGACCAGGGTAAAGGGGTGCCTGAGCAGACTTGTGGTATGGGTTCTACACTGCGCCTGTATGTATAACCTGCAGAAGAACAACCAGACCAGGGTAAAGGTGGTGCCTGAGCCAGACTTGTGGTATTGGCTCTACACTGCCCTGTATGTATGACCTGCAGAAGAACAGCCAGACCAGGGTAAAGGTGGTGCCTGAGCCAGACTTGTGGTATTGGCTCTACACTGCCCTGTTTATATGACCTGCAGAAGAACAGGGTCATACATTCTGGCACATTATACACTGCCTTAAAGCGATTTATACAATGCCAGGATTCATAATTTGGCCCAAAGATTGGTGCCTAAAACTCTTTCATACATACTGTCGTATCCTACATTCCTCTATATCAATTTGGATCTGCGCCAAGTTTCATACATGTCCCAATGGGTGTTAATTTTATCAGGGTAGTAGTGGCTTGACATAATTAAAATAGAACATTCTGGAGAACCCATTTATGCCATGTCTTTAAAGGGTTAAAAAAAACTAACAATGTTCTAGAAGCAAACAATAAAATAGAACAGATACATCTAGTGTTACAAGGATATTTATTCATCAGGCTCCGCTCCACGGTGCATGTTTCTGCAAGAAACGAAAACTGCAATGAGACTGCAGTGTAGATTTGTAAATGCTGTATTGTCGCTGTATAGAAAATCTAAATGTCAGCCAACTACTTCCCAAAAAGCTATCAATGTATGACAAAATTAAACTGCAATTGTACATAGAAATATTGTAAGTAGTTATCGATAATGTTTTGTATTAATTGCTCTTGATTATATTATTGTATGGTTTATATACCACGCATGGCCTGGGTTTTACTGCTGGAAAATGAATGAAATATTACATTGGGCCGAGTGAATAAAACAGCCGAGCACCGCAATTCCTTTTATAGCTATGAAGATCCTGGATCAAAGTCAAGTTTGCTGCTGACTTCAGCCTCCTGATTGCCAAAATGCTGCTACATCTTGCTTTAAATATCTATCTATCTATCTATCTATCTATCTATCTATCTATCTATCTATCTATCTATCATGTCTATCTATCTCATATCTATCTATCTAAATTCTATCTATCTATCTCATCCTAAGTCTATCTCATATCGATCTATTTAATATCTATCTATCCATCTACATAATCTCATATCTGTCTAGGTTAACTATTTAATAGTTTTTTTTTAACTATATATCTATGCCATATCCATTTATCTATCTTTCTATCCATCTTTTCCCATCTGTCTATCTATTTTACATATCTCTAATCTCATATCAATTTATTAATTTACCAATTTGATATCTTTCTAATTTATCTACCTTATATTAATCTTATACAATGGGAAAATAAGCATTTGATACAATGGTGATTTTACAAGTTTTCCTACCTAAAAGAATGGATTTTTAAATAATGAATTTGCATTTTATTGCGTGAAAAAAGTATTTGTTACCATAGAAAAACAGAACTTAATATTTGGTACAGAAACCTTTGTTTGCAATTACAGAGGTCAGACATTTCCTGCAGTTTTTGACCCAGTTTGCACACACTGCAGCAGGGATTTTAGCCCACTCCTCCATACAGATCTTGTCCAGATCTTTCAGGCTTCGGTGCTGTTGATGAACTATATTGAGTTGCAGCTTCCTTCAAAGATTTTTGATTGGGTTCAGGTCTGGAGACTTGTTAGGCCACTCCAGGAGTTTGAAATGCTTCTTACAGAGCCACTCCTTAGTTTCCTTGGCTATATGTTTCGGGTCATTGTCCTGCTTGAAGACCCAGCCATGACCCATCTTCAATGCTCTTACTGAGGGAAGAAGGTTGTTGGCCAAAATCTCACAATACATGGCCCCATCCATCCTCCTTTCAAAAAAGCACAGTCGTCCTGTCCCCTTTGCAGAAAAGCACCTCCAAAGTGTGATGTTTCCACCCCCATGATTCACGGTTGTACTCATCCTTCTTCCTTTAAACACGGAGCTGATACCAAAAAGTTCTATTTTGGTCTAACCACATGACCTTCTCCTACCTCCTCCGGGCTCTGATGGGTGCAAATGGGTTTGGAAGAATCAAGGGAAAAGGGGTCAAACGGATTGAGAAGCTGGAAGAACTGTCAGGTTTGGTGGAAGTAGCCTGAGGATATGGGGATGTTTCACAGCCAAAGATGTTACTTGACCAGGATTGATGTTTATCTCAATGTTGAGCGATATGTGAGTTTTCTACAAGATAAGTTACTTCATACACTCGAGTATTATGGGTATGAAAAGCAAGTTTTCCAGCAGGACAATAACTGGAAGCAGACGTCAAGGTTGGAGAAGGAATGGTTCAATGACAATGAAGTAGAGTTGCTGTATTGGCCTCCACAGTTCAGACCTCAACCCAATCCAACACTTGTGGGTAGAGTTGAAGAAATAGCTGTTTTCGTACCCGAGTCCAGTCTGCACCAACATTGGGAATGTGTAGAAGAGACCTGGGATCAGATTTTGGTCAGGACATGTTTGAATCTGATCCAGAGCCCAGAAGGATTCAGGCAGTGCTGAAAACCAAAGGTGGATTTCCCAAATACTAACAAAATAATAAAATTAACGTTTTGATTTTTAGGAGAAAAACAGTAACAATGCAGTTACATGACAAGAGTCTGAAGAACTAAGCAGATGCCAAATTCTTGCAAGTCAAATTTATGTATAAGATAGGTAAGATGATTGTCTATAAAATGATGGGAGTCTCATGTTCAAAGCTGTAGTGGATGGGGAATTATGGAGCCTGAAAGCCAAAAGTCCAAAACATTGTTACTAGTGTTGAGCGATTGCGTTGGCTATCGAGATCGAGCGATAGTCGATAGTCGGCCGCTATCGATAAGGTTTTTCGATAGTGAGCATCGATTATGAGCGATTACCATTAAAGTCTATGGGAGAGCAACAACACCTTCATTATTACACCCAAACAAGGCTGGAGAAGCTGAAATTAACATCCACAACAGTCAAATGGATACGTGCTACATCTTAGGCAACACACTTAGGTTATAAAAGTCACAGAAAAAAAGTCACAGACCATTCACTATCCTTGTCTTGTACCACAGCATGACCCTTAAACCTGCATCACCCACAAATTAAAAAGTGCCAGAAGGCAGTATGATTTGAACCATCATGTTACTTGAACTGGACATTGAATATCCCTGTCCTGGAACGCAGCATGAGCCCGAAACCTGCATGACCCCCAGATTTAAAAAGTGCCGCAAAAAGGAGTCTTTCAACCACCATTTAGTTGAACTGGACACTAACTATATCTGTCCTGTACCGCAGAATGACCATTAAACCTGTCTGACCCACAGTTTAAAAAGTGCCAGAAAAAAGGAGTCTTTCAACCACCATTTTAGTTGAACTGGACATATACTGTCCCTGTCCTGGGCCACAGTATGACCATTAAACCTGTCTGACCCCCAGATTACAAAGTGCCGGAAAAAGGAGTCTTTCAACCACCATTTTAGTTGAACTGGACATTGACTAGAACTGTCCTGTGCCACAGCATGACCCAGGGCCGGAGTTACAGTGGGTGCGGTGAGAGCCCAGGCTGGCGTCCGTCATCTATTAACACGCAGGTTAAAATGCCCTGATGACGCAGCAACAAAAACTGTCGTGCTGAAGCAGAGTGCGGAAGCGGAAGTGTGAGAACTTCAGCCTTCCTCAGTACACAGTCAAGACCTGGGTAGCGCTTGCCCCTCCGTATGAGTGCGGACCAATTGAGCTTCACTTGGAAATACTGGTGGTTAACGCTCCTGTTACACCCAGGTGCCCTTTTGCTTGGCATTCTTTTTCTCATTTTACTCAACGTGCTGGAGGAAATTGTCTCTGTACTTTGTTCTCTGTCCGTGCTCCATACTCCATGTCCTCTGAATAACCTACATCTGGTCAAGTTTTCCTGTACCTCCCTTGTACAATTCAGAGGAATTTTTTTAACAGCTATTTTGTACATGCAAGTTTTTTAGTACTTTAATTCTAGAAAACACATTTTTAAAATAGGATGGAATCCCACCATGTCTTTGTTTCTCTTTTTTCATTGTATTAAATGGGTTGTCTCAATACAGGGATTGATAGCTATGTTAAAGATCTTGCAAAAACAAGTCATTTTGCAATATGTGTCCATTAACAGTGTCCTACCTATTCCTGTTTCTGACAGCACCATCACCCTTGAGCCACTCTTGACAATTGTGAAGAACAAATGTCTGTTAGAAACAACATTTTTAGAATAGGACCTGTAGTATAGCTGCATGTCACAGCAAAATGCCCCCAAAAATTCAAAGCATGACCCTTGAGCCACTTTGGACAATTGTGAAGAACAAATGTCTGTTAGAAACAACATTTTTTAGAATAGGACCTGTAGTATAGCTGCATGTCACAGCAAAATGCCCCCAAAAAATTCAAAGCATGACCCTTGAGCCACTTTGGACAATTGTGAAGAACAAATGTCTGTTAGAAACAACATTTTTTTAGAATAGGACCTGTAGTATAGCTGAAATGTCACAGCAAAATGCCCCCAATTATTCAAAACATGACCCATGAGCCACTTTTGACAATTGTGAAGAACAAATGTCTGTTAGAAACAACATTTTTATAATAGGACCTGTAGTATTGCTGCATTTCAAAGCAAAATGCCCCCAAAAATTCAAAGCATGACCCTTGAGCCACTTTGGTCAATTGTGAAGAACAAATGTCTGTTAGAAACAACATTTTTTTTATAATAGGACCTGTAGTATTGCTGCATTTCAAAGCAGCATGACCCAAAAAATTATAAAAATGACTTCTCAGCCACTGTTAAAAATTGTGAGGGAGAAATGCCACTTAGAAGCCACATTTCTGTTCCAAAGGACCATGATTATTGCTGTATCTCACAGCTACATGACCCCAAAAAATTATAAATATGACTTCTCAGCCACTATTAAAAATTGTGAGGGAGAAATGCCACTTAGAAGCCACATTTCTGTTCCAAAGGACCATAATTATAGCTGTATCTCACAGCAACATGACCTCAAAACCATTGACAATGCGAAAACTTCTTAAGATAAAGTGAGTAAATGGAATACGGTGTTGTCATGAAACCTTGCTGTCTTTTACAGTCTCCTCACAGCAAAAGAGAATAAAAGAGGAAAAGAGAATAAAAATTGCAGTAAGAAATGATCATTTTAAAAAAAAGTTTTCAAGAGGACCATTTCTGTTTGAAAAGGAATGTGAAGTAGACCGGCAACTAATCGGTGACCTCGGCAATTGGGGCCACAACACTATCAGAGATCCATGCCTGATTCATCTTAATGAAAGTCAAATGATCCACATTATCTGTGGAAAGCCAGATGTGTTTGTCTGTAATGACACCTCCAGCTGTGCTGAAGGTCCGCTCAGATAGGACGCTGGCTGCTGGGCAGGACAACACCTCTATGGCGTGACGAGCCAGCTCGGGTCATTCTTCCATTTTAGATACCCAGAAGTCTATTGGGTCCGGAACACATGCAAAAACATCGGTGTTGAGACGCAGATAGTCGTGCACCATGATCTTAAGCTGATCTCTGTGTGTTGGATGTGTGCCCTGCATTGCATGCGTTGGTGAGGTGGTAAACAAAGATTGCCAGAGGTCACCCATTAGGCTTCCGCCACCTTGCCTGCTGCTGCCGCTACGCCTACTTGGCACTCTACTGCTGTCACGTCGCTGATGTTGTTCCACCGTGACATTTGGGGAACGTGAAGCAGACGCAACAGATGTCTCCAGTTGATCAATCAGCAAGGTCTCCATTTCCTGCATTTTACTCTCTATTTTGAGTGGAAGGAAAGTGCTGAGTTTTGTTTTGTACTGGGGATCCAGGAGGGTGGCCACCCCAGTAACTGTTGTTCATTTCATGGCCTTAATGCGAGGATCATGTTGGAGGAAATGGAGCATCCAAGCACTCATGTGAGAGATGGAGCCTTGATTTCCCAAGCCTCTGGGTCGAGGGGCACTAGCAAACTGATCTTCCTCATCTTCCTCCTCCGCCTCAAATTCGCGCCAACCTCTTTCCAAGGCAGGGACGTCGGTAACATCGGTGTCTAGGAATACCTCCTCCTCCTCCTCCTCCTCCTCCTCCTCCGCTGCCTCCGGCACAGCTTCAACACAGCCCTGACTTGCCTGAGATGATGCACCCTGAGAGCTGATGCGCCACCTTGCACTAGCTCTGGACCCCGAACCACTGCCTAATGAAGACCGATGAAATTGTGAAACTGTCGGGCCTTGTGGATTTGACGGAGAGAGAGGCTCCGTGTCCGCATCTGTGTCCGTCTCCTCCTCCGTCGCTGGCGGGACCTGTTGTTTCAGAGTGTCCAACGATCGTTCCAGAACTAAGATCACCACAATGCTCATGCTGACAAGGGCATTGTCCGCACTGACCATTTTGGTGGCTTCTTCAAAACTGGCAAGGATGGTGCAGAGCTCTTCACCTGCCTCCACTCTCGGTGGTTCAACACCCCGAGGTCCGCACCGCTGCTTGTCAGGCCATGTGTCACTTCGTACTGCGTAATGGCATTGCGCTGCTGCCACAATCGCTGGAGCATGTGGAGGGTGGAATTCCAGCATGTTGCCACGTCAACAATGAGACGGTTGACGGGGAGGCCGAGCTGACGCTGCAACGCAGCCAGGCGGGACGAAGCAGGGTGCGAACGGCGGAAGTGCGAACTCAGACCTCGAGCCTTCTTCAGCAGGCAGTCCAGACCCAGGTAGCTCTTTAGAAATTTCTGGACGACAAGGTTCATGACATGTGCCAGGCAAGGGATGTGCTCCACCTACCGATCTTAAGGCGGCCAGCAGATTTCGCCCGTTATCGCACACCACCTTGCCTGGCACAAGGTTCTTGTCACCCAGCCAGAGCTCGGTCTCGTTGCTTAGAGCCGTCCACAGCTCCTGACCTGTGTGTGGACGGTCTCCAAGGCAGATTAATTTCAACACGGCCTGGTGTCTCTGGGCACGTGATGCCCACCAGAGGACCTTGGGGGAAAGAGCCCTGCACCATCCCTGCGTTTTGAAGAGCGTGCGCCGAGCCTGAGAGCCACCGACACCCCCAGAGACATCCACCCAGCTCACCCAGTGAGCTGTCAACAGAGATATAGCAGCCCGTGCTTACTAGTCCATGTGTCGGTGGTGAGATGGACTTTTCCGGACACAGATGCAGACAACGCGCTTGAAATTTTAGATGACACGTGGCTGGCCAGGGCAGGGACGGCTTTTCTGGCAAATAAATGCCTGCTCGGCATCTGGTATTGGGGGCAGGCGAGGGCCATGACGTGGTGGAACCCATCTGTGTCCACCAGATGGAAAGGCAACATTTCCAAGGCCAAAAGCCTGGCAATGCCGACATTCAGGCTTTTGGCTTTGGGATGGTTTGGGTTAAAGTGTTTCTTCTGCTCCCAAACCTGGAAGACAGAAGGCTGGCTGCTAGACTGGCCGCTGTACGGCGTGCAGGTCGTCAAACTGGTGGAAGGAGAAGGGGTAGGATGGGTCTCTGGTGGTGCTGGTGCTACTCGGGCGACGGTGGAGGCTGAAGCGGAGGCTGATCCGTGATCATGACTCTGAGAGACATGGGTAGCTGAGGAACGCTTGGTGGTGGCGGAGGAGGAGGCGGCGGAGACAGAGGGTGTGACAGGGGGGGGAGGCCCGGCGTCGGTCTGGCCTTTTTTGGCCAAGTGTTCCCTCCATTTCAACTCATGCATTCGCTGCATGTGACCAGACATGTTGGTGGTGGTTAACCACTTAAGGTTCTTGCCTCTACTTGTGCGTTTACGGCAAAGGCGGCATATGACATCGCTGGGTGAATCAGAGGCTTGGTCAAAGAAGGCCCAGGCTTGAGAGGTCCTGGACCTTTTTGACGGCGATAAGCGAGGGGCGGGGTTTGCACTGACCGTGGCTGGCGGAATCATATCAGCGGACTTCTGCGACCGCCCCTCCCTTTTTGTGGCGGGACCCGTATTGACACTACCCCATCGTCTTCCTCCTCGTCCACTGATGAAGCGCTCGCAAGCAAATTCTGCGGAAAAGACCAGGATGGATCCGCAATGTCGTCATCATCATCATCATCATCAACACAGGTGACTTGGTCGTCCTGACTTTCTGCATCCAGAAGCTGCGGGCTACAAGCAAGGGGCACTGCAAGGCGTTGCCGACCGCCCGGGATTTTTGCCGATAGACCGGCTTCCTTCACCTCCTCTGATGGCATCAGTAACTGGGCGTCAGAGCAGACTAAATCATCCTCTTGATCTTTTAACATGCCTTCTGACCCCAACCGCATTTTGTCATCAAAGAGGTCTTCAGACAATGGATTATCCACAGTGGTGGGTACACGAGTTGACATTTGGGCTGCTTCATGTTGGACGGATGCTGATGATGCTGATGGGCGACATTTGTGGCCGTGACTGCGGGACGAGGAGGTAAGACTGCTAGATGCAGGTTGCATTAACCACTGAAGGACAGATTGGCGACGATGTTCGTTACTTAGATTCACAGGGCCCTGACCCAGCGATGACAGGCCTGACGGTCCTGCAACTGACGATCCGCTGGCATGCGTGTTGTCGCCAGCACTGGAAGGAGCACCTTCTCTCGTACCTCTACCTCCATGTGCTACCCCCCTCTTTGCTCGCTTACCACCTGCATTTTGCTCCATGTTCAGAAATATAAAAATTTGAGAAGGTATGGAATAGTTTTGGAAAGTCTCTTATTAAAAGACTGTAAATCACAGCTATTCTCAAATCCCTCTAATCAAAACCAAATTGCTGGATTCAAATTTAACTGCAAGGTGTCTATCAACAAATCTGGACTGGGCAAAAGTCCAAAAAACACATATCTGTTATGTTTTGGTATAATAAACGGTATTTTTTGCACCTTTCAATTCACCTGTGGTGAATATAGAATTGCTGTTTTATGATTTACGTGGATGCTGCGTCAATGAACAATGCTGGGTGTGCAAAAGTCAAAAAACACGTAACTGTTATGTTTTGGTATAATAAACGGTATTTTTTGCACCTTTCAATTCACCTGTGGTGAATATAGAATTGCTGTTTTAAGATTTACGTGGATGCTGCGTCAATGAACAATGCTGGGTTTCGCAAAAGTCAAATAACACGTAACTGTTATGTTTTCGTATGATACACGGTATTTTTGGCAACAAACAACCTGTGCTGACTACAAGATTGCTGGATTGTAATTTAACTGCAAGGTGGATATATCAACAGTCACAGGTGTAATGGGTAAAATTAAAATGAACACATATCTGAAATGGTATACTGATAATAAAAAATGGAGTTTTTGCACCTAACAAAGAGACCTGCAGTTACTAGAAATGATGTGTATCCAATATAAGTTCAGGCTGCCCAATATCCAGGAAATATTTCAATAGCAAACTGTTAATAATAAAGATATTTCACTACAATGTCTACACTAAGTCTTGGTGAACTTTATCCAGTGTTCTTTATAGATAGAGCTTGTCTGTGTTCGCCCGCGGGGCCCCTCCCTGCTCCCCCCGCCGTGAATTTACAGCGGTAGATGCTCCTTTAAAATTCTCTACCTAACTACATAGAATTTTCAAATCTCTAATATAACTAAATTGGAAGGATCACAGCTAATAGTAGAGGTTTCTCTGTGCAGAAATAGACTAATTTCGCTGAGCTGTTTGGCCACAGGCAGAGCGCAGGTCCTATCCCTATGAGACGCTGAGAGACACTGAGGCTGAAACAGGAAACGCTGTTCTATTTAAAACAAGGTCATGTGATTTTTCCAGCCAATCGCAACCATACACATCCCAGTCATGACGTCGCACACACATCTCACCCTGCTCTATTCTGTAATCTGATTTGCTGGCCGCCAAAATTACAGGAAGCGCCCGAAAAAGGCGCAATCTTAATAGATGATGTTCAGATTTTAACCTTAATTATCGCATGATCTGGAAATTTCGATCACCATAAAAACCTTGCCGATTTCAACTTTGTCAATAAAAATCGCTCAACACTAATTGTAACCATTTTTTTGTCAGTGTAAGTTTTACCTACATAGCTTGGTTATTGTATAATAAGGTGATAAAAAGCCTGATGTTACCATTTTACTTCAGTAAAGTTATCACTTAAACATGCGCCTTGTATGAGGGAGTGGGAGTCGGAGTCAGGAAAATTGAGGAGTTGGAGTTGGAGTCGGAGCTTTTGTTTACCGACTCCACAGCCCTGCTTGTGCACGTCTACGATTCTGTCCCTGGTGTCCTTGGACAGCTCTCTGGTTTTGGCCATGGTGGAGAGGTCGGAGTGTGATTGATTGAGTGTGTGTACAGGTATCTTTTATACAGGTAATGCGTTCAAGCAGGTGCAAATAATAGAGGTAATGAGTGCAGAGTAGGAGGGCTTCTTAAGAAAAACTAACATGTCTGTAAGAACAAGATTTTTTGCTGGTTGGTAGGTGATCAAATACTTATTTCATGCAACACAATGCAAATCAATTATTTAAAAATCATACAATGTGATTTTCTGGATTTTTTTTTAGATTCTGTCTCTTGCAGCTGAAGTGTACCTACGATAACAATTACAGACCTCTCCATTCTTTGGAGGTGAGAAAATTATTTTCTCCACTGTATCTCATACCTATCACATATTCATATATATCATACCTATGTATCTATCTCATATGTATCTACCTAGCATCTTGGTGGGCCCCAAGTAAAGTTGATTCTTGGGACCCATTCTACAGCTGATGTACAAGACTGCACATACAGCACACGACTCTGGTGCTTTGCCTCTTGATATCTGCCTTTTTTTTCCTCTGCTTTTCTTTCTGAGAGGAGCCCAGCATGCCCGTATCTACCCTAACCTCATATATGTCTAATTTAAGTATTTAATATCTAGCTCTCTAGCATCTATCTATTTAGGTATCTGTCTAATCTCATATCCATGTAATCTATCTATCTATCTATCTATCTATCTATCTCATTTAGTGAAAAATCGGAAACACTCCCTACAATCAAAATGATGCTGGGTGCCAGCAAACATAAGACCTCTGTCACAGGTCAATGCTTACACAAATGAAAAAAACTTGCAGCACTCACAAAAGTTGAAAAGGGAAACAAAAGTGGTGCTTTATTCCAGATCAACAGGCGATGTTTCGGCTCCTAGCAGAGCCTTTTTCAAGCAAGCAAATGGTGTACACACAGTGTATAAATAGGCAAGTGCTAACACATATGGTAATTGGTGCATCTCATTAGATAATGAATAAACATGAACATTGTAATAATGTGAAGTATACAATTCATACAAAAAAGTTACAAATATATGCCAATTATAGTGCATTATACTATAAGTGCAAACAATCCTAAAATCAATATCAAAAACATATTAAATGTGAATAAGTGATATGAATCGCATAATCGCCGATAGAACATAACAAAGATGGGGCGGGATGAACTCCTCCTACCTTGTCCGTGGTGTCCTTAGACAGTTCTCTGGTTTTGGCCATGGGGGAGAGGTTAATGAGTGATTGATTGGGTGTGTCGATAGGTGTCTTTTATACAGATAAGTTCAAACAGGTACAATTAATACAGGTAATGAGTGCATAGTAGGAGGGCTTCTTAAAGAAAAGCTATCATATCTACTGTATCTAACATGTTACCATTGATCAGTTCATTCATCTAATGTAAATTCCTTAAATACGGCATCAAGCGGTTATTCTGGATTATTAGACGGTCATAGTAAAATACTTTTCAGCAGGAGAAGCTGTAAACAGCCCCCTGTCTTCAGGGTCCGGGCATATACTTCATGCAGTTACATATGCAGTTAATAGAAGAATCCTTTGAGATCTAGCATCTGTGCTGATAGCCTAGTATCACTGGAGGGCTGGATATGACTCACTAATATGATTCACTAACAATGACTGCATAGGTGTAACTTTAGGGGGGTACAGAGGGGACTGGTCCCCCCCACTTTTTTCTGGGTGGGGGATGGTCCCCCCACTTTTTAGCCACTTCAATAAAAAATAATCCATATGAAAGCATGAGAATATGGTAAGTGGGGAGAGCAGAGCACAGAAGAGGAAGAAGTTAACCCTTTGCCTCCTATATTTCTGTGCATCTTGGGGGGACAGAGTAGGTAGCAGCCTCAAGTGTCAGTGCAGAGTGAGAGCAGCGCTGATTGGTAGAGCAGGAGTCAGCAGGGGCTGCTTCACCAATCAGAATGCTGCTCACAGTCCAGCACACTCTGGATCTGGGGCTGTACCTTTCCCTCCCATTGTATACCACTTCCGCTATGCTCAGCTCTCATCAGAGAAGAAAAGAAGCTCTTGCCGAATGTCAACTGGACCAGACTACAGGAGACAGGTAAGGAGGGAACAAGGGTGCTAGGTGTTGTGTGTGCATGGGAGTAGGGTATGTACTGTATGTGAGAGATGTGTATATACTGTACAGCCATGTGTCTAGCCATGTCACTTGCGCGCCAGGGAATATGAAAATGAATGGGGCCGTCCCCGCAGCATTTTAGAAGTGTGGACTGGCCAGCGCGTTCTTATAAAACACCCAGCATATCGCAGAGCGCACAGTACGCCCCACTATACGCCATGTGAATATACATTAAGGGTACATTCATGCAGAAGATATGAATGCTGATTCTGGAACGGATTCAGTGCTGGATCTGCCTCAGAACCAGCCTCCAATCTGGCAGGAAACTGATTTACATTATACCCTATGTCGTTTAGATGACACTGATTTTACTTGAGTATTTTCGGTGAGTACTGTCAGCGCCTACACAGAATTCTTCGAGGGGTTTTATGCACTAACAACACTAAAGGATAGGGAGCAGAAATCTGCCTCAGGCAGTCTGAGTCGTTTGCTCTTCAGAATTCTGCGTTTGTAAGCGTCGAATTTCCAACAAGTAAACGATACTGTCAGTGCCAAAGAATGTCATGTGAACCCACCATAAGTGTGTAGTGTGTCTGTGTTCAATATATGTATATATACACACACAATTTCTGGGGTACATGTCTACTGTTGTTCGTCTCTGGGGTAAAGTGTGTAATGTAATAATCTCTGGGGTATGGTGTAATATAATCTCTGTTTTACAGTGTTGTAATCTCTGGGGTACGGTGAAATAATGCAGTAATATTTGAGGTACGGTGTGTAAACTAATCTCTGGGGTACAGCGTGTAATGTAGTAATCTCTGGGGTACAGTGTGTAATGTAATCTCTGGGGCACAGTGTAATGTAATCTCTGGGGTATGGTGTGTAATATAATCTCTGGGGTACAGTGAATAATGTAGTAATCTCTGCGGTATGGTGTGTAATGTAATCTCTGGAGTACGGTGTAATGTAATCTCTAGAGTACAGTGTGTAATGTAATTCATTTCTAGGGTTCAGTGTTAAATATAATAAATTTTTGGGGTACAGTGAATTATATTATTTCTTGAGTACAATGTGCAATTCATTTCTAAGTGCAGTTAGTAATGTAATTTATATGTCTACCATGTGTAATATAATTCATTTCTGGGGTGTAGTGAGTGATGTCATCTCTGGTGTATGGTATGCAATAAAATAAATTCTGGGGTACAGTATGTGACATAAGTGATTCCTAGGGGTACAGTGAGATTGGGTTCTTTTATTTTCCTCATTCTGTTGTGTGTATAACAAATTTAATGGAGTAGTGATGGGGGGATGGGAGGTGTTAAGCGAAATTTGCTGCATTGCACTACATTTTTTATTTTCATCTAGAGGGGGAAATATTATAGGTGGGCTGGTTCGGTTTCATTGCCAGGGCTGCATTTTAGTCCCAGTCCAGCGCTGAACTTCAATAATTAGAGAGCCACTCATAACCTTACGGATTGCACCAAAAGTGTTTGTCATAAGGACTCCGCCCGGACCTGCTGGGGGAGCTCACAGCGCTCCCTCAGACCTCCTAGCTGGGTTAGAGGGGGTCCCTTCACTGCAGGGAGAGGAGGGGATAGAGGGGAAGTGAAAGGGAAGGCAAGTGAAGGAGGGAGGAATAGGAATATAGGGGATGAGAGGGAAAATTGTTCCCCCCCACTTTTTGAACCAAAGTTATGCCCCTGAATGACTGATCTTGGTGTTTTGTGCCTACTGGAGATACTCTAATCCACTGCTATGATCCTAGTAAGCAAGAACATAGGACTCCATTCCATCACATTGGATGTTGAGTCCTTGATATTTTATGTGGACTTTATACTTATACAGTATGGGCAACATGTATGAACTGGGCTGTGCCAGATATCTGCAGTCTTTTCAGCCCAATATCAGGCGCAGCACCGTTCGCTACATGTTTAAATCTCCCACACACCATTCTCGGATGCATTACGTAACGCAAGCGACACTTTGTAATGCGCCTGATTTTGGGGAGTGTGAGGATGCGCACTACAATCATACAAAGCTACACATTTATAGCTTCAGTACGGCATTTCTGGGCGTATTACAGCTGGAACAGGGAGAGCACTTTCAAAGTGGTTTACCTGATATGAACTGTCACCAGAGCGCTGGAATGCGTCTGATTTACGACCCGCTGTAGAGTAGGTTCATAAATCAGGTGCATTCCAGGCTATTATTATGCACATTATGCACTTCTATGCCACTATCATCACTACCTCCCTATTCCTAAAACTCCTTGTCTATCCTCACACACCCACACTTGGCAACGACTTCCATATCTCCCCGTCTATCCTACCCTCACACCTGACCTCTGCTCTCCACCTCTTTCACAGCATTAAAACCTCTCTCGCAAAACCTACACAACCCCCTTTTGCTCTATCCCACACACACCTTCTCACACTCTCCCTCCTTCTCCTTGCTGCTGGGGACATATCCCCCAATCCCGGGCCCCCTCACCACATCCCCACTCTTATTTCACCTGCCACCTACAGGCCAAGAAGCACCAACTTCCATAACCCCTTAAATATAAAGCCCATTCCCCTCACCCCCGCTACACCTATCCCCATGTCTGGAGCTCTCTGGAATGCACGTTCTGTAGGCAACAAGCTTCTCTTCATCCATGACCTCTTCATCTCCCGCCACCTAACCTTCCTTGGACTAACAGAAACTTGGCTGACACCCTCTGACACAACCTCCCCTGCTGCACTCTCTTACGGCGGGCTTCAGTTTACCCACACCCCCCGCCCTGGCAGTAAACATGGTGGAGGTGTCGGCCTTCTTCTGTCAGATACCTGCTCTTTTGTCCCCATTCCACCACTACCTTCCCTCACCCTCCCCTCCTTCGAGGTGCACTCCGTCCGCATCTACTCCCCCTCCAACCTCCAAGTGGCTGTTGTTTATCGTCCCCCAGGCCCTGCCACCACCTTCCTCGACCACTTCGCTTCCTGGCTCCTTCACTTTCTCTCCACTGACATCCCCACTATTATCATGGGAGATTTCAACATCCCAATCGACACCCCCTGCTCCACTACTAACAAACTCCTGTCACTCTCCTCTTCCTTCGGCCTCACCCAGTGGACCTCTGGAGCCACTCATAAAGATGGACACACACTGGACCTCATCTTCACCCGCCTTTGTCCTCTATCTAACACCTCAATCTCTCCTTTACCCATCTCTGACCACAACCTGCTCACCTTCTCCACCAATTCCACCGCACCTGCCCCCCCCCACCCCAAATCTACTGCTCCCCCGTAGAAACCTACAACACCTTAACCCCGGCATTCACCACCTTCTACAACAACACAATCACTTCCACTCTTGACATGGTCGCCCCTCTCACACACAACAGAACACGCAAAATCAACAGACAACCCTGGCACACAGACTCCACCAAACAGCTGAGGCGAGCTTCCAGAATTGCTGAACGCCGCTGGAAGAAAACCCGCTCCACCACTGACTTCACCTCATACAAACAATCACTGCATACATTTAAATCTGCACTCTCATCAGCCAAACAGGACTACTTCACCACCCTCATATCCTCCCTGTCTCACAACCCCAGACAACTGTTCAAAACCTTCAACGCTCTCCTCCGTCCACCAGCACCCCCTCCCCCATCTCTCCTCTCAGCAGATGACTTCGCCACTTACTTTCTTAATAAGATCAATCTCATTAGACAAAGCTTCACCCCACAGTCCCCTCTGTCTATCTCTATTCCTGCAGTGTCCCCACATCCCACCTCTACACCTGCTCATCACTCTTCCCCCCTATCTTCCTTCTCTACTGTCACTCATGACAAGCTCTCCACTCTACTGTCCAAATCCAACCTCACTACCTGTAATCTTGACCCACTGCCATCCCACCTCATCCCAGACCTCAGTGCTTCTATCATCCCAGCCCTCACCCATCTCGTCAACCTATCATTAACCTCTGGCATCTTCCCTTCCTCCTTTAAACATGCGACCATCACACCCATCCTCAAGAAACCATCTCTTGACCCCTCCTCACTGTCCAACTATCGCCCCATCTCACTGCTTCCATTCGCCTCTAAACTCCTCGAACAACACGTCTATCTTCAACTTTCCTCTCATCTATCCACCAACTCTCTCCTTGACCCACTGCAATCTGGCT
This sequence comes from Phyllomedusa bahiana, assembly GCA_025379985.1. Taxonomy (NCBI): domain Eukaryota; kingdom Metazoa; phylum Chordata; class Amphibia; order Anura; family Hylidae; genus Phyllomedusa; species Phyllomedusa bahiana. The sequence goes on from JAODAL010031754.1 coordinate 28,032, forward strand.
TCCGACCCCACCACTCTACAGAAACCGCCCTAACCAAAGTCACCAACGACCTAGCAACTGCCAAAGCCTCACGCCACTACTCTGTGCTTCTCCTCCTAGACCTGTCCTCCGCCTTTGACACTGTCGACCACTCACTCCTCATACAAATCCTCTCCTCCCTCGGCATCACGGACTTGGCCCTTTCCTGGATATCCTCCTACCTCACTGATCGGACATTCAGCGTCTCTCACTCACGCACCACCTCCTCCTCTTGCCCGCTCTCTGTTGGTGTACCCAGGGGTCTGTCCTGGGCCCACTACTCTTTTCTATCTACACTATTGGGCTGGGTCAACTAATAGCATCGCATGGCTTTCATTACCACCTGTATGCTGATGATACCCAACTCTACATCTCCGGCCCAGATATTACCTCTCTACTCTCCCGGATCCCTGACTGTCTTTGTCCATATCCTCCTACTTCTCCTCACGTCTCCTGAAGCTAAACGTGGAGAAAACTGAATTCATCATCTTTCCACCGTCCCACTCCATCCCTCCACCTGATCTCTCTATCACAGTCAATGGCTACACTCTCTCACCAGCTCCACAAGTCCGCTGCCTTGGGATAACCCTTGACTCCAATCTGTCCTTCAAACCGCACATCCAAACCCTCACCTCCACCTGCCGCCTCCACCTGAAAAATATCTCCCGTATCCGTTCATTCCTTAACTTCGAAAGCACAAAAATGCTCGTCCATGCCCTCGTCATCTCACGCCTAGACTACTGCAACATCCTTCTCTGTGGCCTCCCAGCTAGCACCCTCGCTCCCCTCCAATCCATCCTTAACTCTGCTGCCCGTCTGATTCACCTCTCTCCTCGATACTCCTCTGCCACTCCCCTCTGCCAATCCCTTCACTGGCTTCCCATTGCCCAGCGAATCCAGTTCAAGTTAGCAACCTTGACCTACAAGGCTCTCCATGACCTCTCCCCTCCATACATCTCTGCTCTAATCTTCAGATATCTCCCATCACGCAACCTCCGCTCCTCACAGGACCTTCTTCTCTGCTCTCCCCTTATCAGCTCCTCCCACAACCGTCTCCAAGACTTCTCCCGTGCCTCACCCACACTCTGGAACTCACTGCCCCAACACATCAGACTCTCCCCCACTCTCACCAGCCTCAAAAGCAACCTGAAAACCCATCTCTTCAGGATTGCCTACAACCAACAATAACCCTGCTGTCACTACAATTCCACAACCCTGTCTGCCCCTCCCCTTGTATCTTCCCCACTTCCTTTTAGAGTGTAAGCCCTCACGGGCAGGGACCTCTCTCCTTCTGTACCAGTTGTTAGTTAGTAACTTGTCACCTTGTACTTGTTTGACCTATGTTATGTATGAAACCTGAATGTACAGCGCTCTGGAACCAAGGGCGCTCAAAAAATAAATAATAATAATAATAATAATAACATGAAACGCCAAATTTCATGCATGTCACCCCATATATGTATCTAAAAGATAATGATGTTTATTTAAGATCTGGAACATATTAATAACAGTAATGCATTGCCTGGCTATATACTGCCCTGCCTGCATACCTATTTACTGCCCTGCCTGCATACCTATATACTTCCCCATACTGCCCTGCCTGACTATATACTGCCCTGCCTGCCTAACTAAATACTGCCCCAGACAGCACTGCCTACCTATATACTGCCCTGCCTGCATACCTATATACGGCCCCATACTGCCCTGCCTGGCTATATACTGCCTTGCCTGCATACCTATATACTGCCCTGCCTGGCTATATACTGCCCTGCCTGCATACCTATATACTGCCCTGCCTGCATACCTATATACTGCCCCATACTGCCCTGCCTGGCTATATACTGCCTTGCCTGCATACCTATATACTGCTCCATACTGCCTTGTCTGGCTATATACTGCCCTGCCTGCATACCTATATACTGCCCTGCCTGCATACCTATATACTGCCCCATACTGCCCTGCCTGGCTATATACTGCCCTGCCTGCCTACCTATATACTGCTCCATACCCTGCCTGCCTACCTATATACTGCCCTGCCTGCATACCTATATACTGCCCCATACTGCCCTGCCTACCTACCTATATACTGCTCTGCGTGCCTTAATACTGCCCTGCCTACCTACCTATATACTGCCCCTGCCTACCTATATATAAGACCCGACTACCTACCTATATACTGACCCTGCCTATACACCTGCCTATACACCTCCTCCCGAGAAATCACTTCTGCCCTGCTACAAAACACCAGTGACTGTCTGTCCGGTGTCTCTTACATCATGTTCTCCCTGTATCTTAAACTAAACCTCACTAAAACTGAACTTCTAGTCATCCCACCGTCTACTAACCACCCCACCCCTGCTATCTCTCTGTGTGTGTGTGGCACCACCCTTTCTCCCAGGCAGCAGGCCCGCTGTCTTGGGGTTTTTACTAGATTTGGATCTGTCCTTCACCCCATATATCCAATCTCTTGCCCGATCCTGTCACCTGCACCCCAAGAACATCTCCAGAAAACCGTCCCTTTTTTTCACTGTGGAAACAGCCCAAAACTCTCATTGCTGCTCTTATTCTTTCTCGTCTTGACTACTGTAACTCCCCGCTTATCGGTCTCCCTCTCTGTGAACTCTCCCCTCTCCAATCTGTCCTGAATGCAGCAGCCAGGCTCATCTTTTTTTTCCAACTGCTATACTGATGCCTCTACCCTGTGTCAGTCTCTGCAATGGCTACCTATTCATTACAGAATATAACATAAACTATTCACTCTCACCTATAAAGCTCTCCACAGTGGTGCACCCCCCTACATCCACTCCCTCATCTCTGTCTACCACCCTACCCGGGCTCTCCGCTCTGCTACTGATCTAAGACTTCACACCTCACTCATCCGAACCTCCCATGCCCGTCTCCAAGATTTTGCATGTATTGCACCAGTTCTCTGGAACATGTTATCCCATGTGATCAGGCACACTCACAACCCTCGCAGTTTTAAGTGTGTTCTGAAAACCCATCTTCTTAGACAAGCCTAGCAAGATCCCTAATTGTCAACCCCCCAAATTCTGTCACATATTCGTCACTTCCTGCACTTTGACACCCACAGACACTTATCTGTATATAGATGTATGGTTGGGATGGCAGGATAATCCACTTTTTATGTACACTACCCCATATTTATGTAACATGGCTGGACCATTGTAAACCAAGCACTTGTAACCCTTTGTTTCACCCATACACCCTAATAGATTGTAAGCTCTTGCGAGCAGGGCCCTCACACCGTGTGTCTCATTTGTCAGTAGCTTTTTATAATGTAATGTCTGGTTTGTCTGTGCTTATTCCCTCTATATTGTAAAGTGCTGCGAATATGTTGGCGCTATATAAATAAAGATTATTATTATTATTATTGTTATTATATATACTGCCCCTACCTACCTATATATCAGCCCTGCCTGCCTACCTATAAACTGCCCTGCCTGGCTATATACTGCCCTGCCTACCTATATACTGGCCCTGCCTGCCCATATAATGGCCCTGCCTGGCTATATACTGCCCTGCCTGCCCATATAATGGCCCTGCCTACCTATAAGTGGCCCTGTCTGCCTATATACTGGCCCTGCTTACCTATATACTGTCCCTGCCTACCTATATACTGTCCCTGCCTGCCTATATACTGGCCCTGCCTACCTATAAATGGCCCTGCCTGCTTATATACTGGCCCTGCCTGGCTACATAGTGGCCCTGCCTGCCTATATTCTGGTCCTGCCTGGCTATATACTGGCCCTGCCTGCTTATAAACTGGCCCTGCCTGGCTACTTACTGGCCCTGCCTGGCTACATACTGGCCCTGCCTGCTAATTACTGCCCCTGGCCCTACCTGGCTAATTACTGAGGGCAGCCCTAGCTAACTGGCTAATTACTGGGGGCAGCCCTAGCTAACTGGCTTGTTACTGGGGACAGCCCTAGCTAACTGGCTAATTACTGGGGGTAGCCCCAGCTACGGCTATTACTGGGCAGCCCACTACTGCTTTACTGGGGCAGCCCCAGCTACCTGGCTAGTTACTGGGGGCAGCCCCAGCTACCTGGCTAGTTACTAAGGGCAGCCCCAGCTACCTGGCTAGTTGCTGGGGGCAGCCCCAGATACCTGGCTAGATACTGGAGTAGGCCCTGTCTACCTACCAAATTAATGGAGGAAGGCCAAGGAATTGAGAGGAAAGTGCTGGTAAAGAGAGGAGTCTAAGATGTATTTGTGGTAAATTCTACAGGGACGAGTAGTGACCGGGAGAAGAATACACTGCATGCTGGACTGGACAGAGAAAAAATGGAAGGGAACAACTCATCAGGGAAGACATCATGGAGGTTTGGGCCAGAAGGAGAAGAAAAGGAGAAGAGAACAACTCCCATCAGAGATGACGTCTGCTGTGAGTCCCTGCTGTCCGGGGTCATTTTCCTTCTGTGCTGAGTCACTGCTGTATTCAGGTGATGGTGTCCTGACTACTGGGGATGTGATTGGTGGGGTTGTAGGTTATGTTGGTGCTTATGTAGTGTCAGTGTAGGCTTGTCCCTGATTGTAAAGCAAGTGCACACCTGACTCTATGATGAGGGGTTTCTCTGCACCACTTTTTCTTTCTTGCTTGTGTGTAGGCTGCTCTCACTCGGAGCGGTTTTGGTGCATTTTTTGATGCGTTTTTTTGTGAAGAAATGTACAGCATTAACTGCTCTGCCTTTATGCACAAAACCGCACCAAAAACACATAAAAAATGCACCAAAAACGCTCTGTCTGAAAGCACCTTTACAGTGTAGTTTATTTTAAAAGGTGCGAGAACAAGGGACATTTTGTAAGCGGATATTGTATGTGGGCTGCTGGGGGCCCTGGGCCAGGGCCCATTTTTATTCCCAGTCCGGCCCTGTCAGTAGGGTATATTAGAAGCAATTGGTGCGCTAGCATCCATTGCATACAGAACCCACAACACAGATGTTGTAGGATCAGTTCACTGCATCCATATTATTGATTAGCAGAATTTTGTTATCTTGTTCTTATGATCATTATTATACAGTTGCAGAACCTTCATTTAAAAGAAATGTGCAGTTACCTGTCTACTGTGATTCCATTATGCTTTTTATGACAATGTTCTGCAGCAGCTGAGGTGTATTATGAGGATCTGCAGCAGCTGAGGTGTATTATGATGTTCTGCAGCAGCTGAGGTGTATTATGAGGCTCTGCAGCAGCTGAGGTGTATTATGAGGTTCTGCAGCAGATGAGGTGTATTATGAGGTTCTGCAGCAGATGAGGTGTATGATGAGGTTCTGCAGCAGATGAGGTGTATTATGAGGTTCTGCAGCAGCTGAGGTGTATTATGAGGTTCTGCAGCAGCTGAGGTGTATGATGAGGTTCTGCAGCAGCTGAGGTGTATTATGAGGCTCTGCAGCAGATGAGGTGTATTATGAGGTTCTGCAGCAGATGAGGTATATTATGAGGCTCTGCAGCAGCTGAGGTGTATTATAATGTTCTGCAGCAGCTGAGGTGTAATACGAGGTTCTCAGCAGTTGAGGTGTATTATGATGTTCTGCAGCAGTTGAGATGTATTATGCGGTTCTGCAGCAGCTGAGGTATATTATGATGTTCTGCAGCAGTTGAGGTGTATTATGATGTTCTGCAGCAGTTGAGATGTATTATGCGGTTCTGCAGCAGCTGAGGTATATTATGATGTTCTGCAGCAGCTGAGGTGTATTATGAGATTCTGCAGCAGCTGAGGTGTATTATGATGTTCTGCAGCAGCTGAGGTATATTATGATGTTCTGCAGCAGCTGAGGTGTATTATGAGGTTCTGCAGCAGATGAAGGTGTATTATGAGGTTCTGCATCAGCTGAGGTGAATTATAAGGTTCTACAGCAGCTGAGGCGTATCGTGATGTTCTGCAGCAGCTGAGGTGTATTATGAGGTTCTGCAGGAGCTGAGGTGTATGAGGAGGTTCTGCAGCAGCTGAGGTGAATTATAAGGTTCTACAGCAGCTGAGGTGTATCGTGATGTTCTGCAGCAGCTGAGGTGTATTATGCAGTTCTGCAGCAGCTGAGGTGTATTAGGCAGTTCTGCAGCAGCTGAGGTGTATTATAACGTTCTGCAGCAGATGAGGTGTACAATGAGGTTCTCAGCAGCCGAGGTGTATTATGTGGTTCTGCAGCAGCTGAGGTTTATTATGAGGCTCTGCAGCAGTTGAGGTGTATTATGATGTTTTGCAGCAGCTGAGGTATATTATGAGATTCTGCAACAGATGAGGTGTATTATACTGTTCTGCAGCAGATGAGCTGTATTATGAGGTTCTGCAGCAGCTGAGGTGTACTATGGGGTTCTGCAGCAGCTGAGGTGTGTTACGATGTTCTGCAGCAGCTGAGGTATATGATGAGATTCTGCAGCAGATGAGATGTATGATGAGGTTCTGCAGCAACTTCGCTGTATTATGAGGTTCTGCAGCAAATGAGGTGTACTGTGAGGTTCTGCAGCAGCTGAGGTGTATTATGAGGTTCTGCAGCAGATGAGGTGTATTATGAGGTTCTGCAGCAGCTGAGGTGTATTATGAGGTTCTGCAGCAGCTGAGGTGTATTATGAGGTTCTGCAGCAGATGAGGTGTATTATGAGGTTCTGCAGCAGCTGAGGTGTATTATGAGGTTCTGCATCAGCTGAGGTGTATTATGATGTTCTGCAGCAGTTGAGATGTATTATGAGGTTCTGCAGCAGCTAAGGTGTATTATGCGTTTCTGCAGCAGTTGAGGTATATTATGAGGTTCTGCAGTAGCTGAGGTGTATTATGAGGTTCTGCAGCAGATGAGGTGTATTATGAGGTTCTGCAGCAGATGAGGTGTATTATGAGGTTCTGCACTAGCTGAGGTGTATTATGAGGTTCTAACAGGGGAAGCTAAGGTGTATTATGAGGTTCTGCAGCAGCTGAGGTGTATTATGAGGCTCTGCAGCAGCTGAGGTGTATTATAATGTTCTGCAGCAGCTGAGGTGTATTATGAGGTTCTGCAGTAGCTGAGGTGTATTATGAGGTTCTGCAGCAGCTGAGGTGTATTATGAGGCTCTGCAGCAGCTGAGGTGTATTATGAGGCTCTGCAGCAGCTGAGGTGTATTATGATGTTCTGCAGCAGCTGAGGTGTATTATGAGGTTCTGCAGTAGCTGAGGTGTATTATGAGGTTCTGCAGCAGCTGAGGTGTATTATGAGGTTCTGCAGCAGCTGAGGTGTATTATGAGGTTCTGCAGCAGCTGAGGTGTATTATGAGGTTCTGCAGCAGCTGAGGTGTATTATGAGGCTCTGCAGCAGCTGAGGTGTATTATAAGGTTCTGCAGCAGCTGAGGTGTATTATGAGGTTCTAGCTGGATTAGGCTGGAGATGTATTTATGGAGTGTTTTCTGCAGCAGATGAGGTGTATTATGAGGGCTGCTGCAGCAGCTGAGGTGTATTATGAGGCATACTGGGTTTTGGCAGCAGTGAGGTGTATTTGAATGAGGACATCTGCAGCAGCTATGAGGAGTGATAATTATGTGTTCTGCAGTAGCTGAGGTGTATTATGAGGTTCTGCAGTAGCTGAGGTGTTTTATTCCATGTTAGGTTCTGCAGCAGCTGAGTAGAGTTTGGGGATTATACGGTTCTTCAGCAGCTGAGTTCTATTATCAGGTTCTGCAGCAGCTGAGGTGTATGATGAGGTTCTGCAGCAGCTGAGGTGTATTATCAGGTTCTGCGGCAGATGACGTATGTTTCATGAGGTTTTGCAGCTACTTCACACTGCAGATTTTGAAGAGTGACTTTTTATAGAGAAGGAACATGTGAAAGACACTCTAGAAATTGGTCAGGACGTGCTACACAAACACAGAGATATCAATAGGAAATCTTCATTGACTGTACCATAAAATCTTCAACTGTAATGTAAGTTTAGTTTTGCTTTTATTTTTTGGGGAATTTTTATTATGATTATTAAAATTCTGTTAAAAAACAAGTTTCTTCTGAAAAAGAAAATTGGGCACAATTCAGAAGGGAATCATACACTGTAACCAGGGCTAAAGTTTCAATTAAGAGTCATGTTCTCATGTAAAGTCTATTGCTAAGCAACGGCAGAATTGCTGCAGAAGCTGAAAAACCAAAGAAATAATGTTAACAAGTGATGAACTGCGATATTGAAATAATGAGCAGAACAAGAGGAGGAAAATGTTAAAAAAAAAAAGTAACATGGAAAACATGGGGAGAAGTGAACGAACAGAAATATCTGCAGACACCACCGCAAACAAGCCCCGAAAGTGGGAACACAAAAGGTTTTACACCTGTCTGAAGTGCTAAAATTTAAAAGAGGTGCATGGTGGGATAGAGAGGAGAAAGTTGCAAAAAGTATGAGCTCCACAAACACTAAATAGGGCCACTTGTATGAAAACTGTCTAGATCTAAAACTCACTTTGTTGCCCATAGCAACCAATCAGAGCTCAGAGCCAGTGTCGGACTGTGGGGTCTGGGACCCACAGGGGTGTTGATCTTGGGGGCCCCCCCTAGTGTACAGTACATGAAAATATGTACAGTATTTATGGCCTCTCGGACATAAATGCGCCCATTTTACCACATAATACAGTGTGCAAAACAGAACTGTATTGTGCAGTACAATATCAAATTAGTCACACATTTGTCAGTCTAACATATCATAGAAACAGAGCTAAGTAGCTCCATCCATATCCCCCACCGGCCCACATACAATATCCCCTCCACGTTTCCCTTGGTCACGCACCTCACCACCTTCTAAAATAAACACCAGCAAGAAAGTAAAAGTCTAACTCCTAGTCACAGGGTCAGGTGTTCCCTCACTCTTATGCTATCTTCACATGGCTTATTTCGGGGTGTATTTTCGCACGTATTTACGTCCGCAAATACGTCCCGAAATACGTTTCAAATACGTGTCACAAAGTGTGTCACGTATTTTGCGTCGTAAATACATTCCCCATTCTTTACTGTGGGGATTTACGTTGCAAAATACGCCTCAATAAGTGACAGGGGACTTAATTTTCCGATCGTATTTACGGACGCATTTACGTCCGCAAATATGTCGCGAAAATATGTCTCGTGTGAACGACGAGGCGTATTTTACATTGGAATCAATGCTAATCTAATTGTTCATTATTTGAAACGTATTTCGGGCCGTATTTGCGGACGTAAATACGTCCGTAAAAACGTCCCGAAATAAGCCGTGTGAACACAGCCTTACAATCAGGAACACCTGTACGCTGCCACTATACCCGCGCCGCTATAACCTACAACACCGCCATATAGAGACCACATAGTGATCAGACACCAGCTCAGGTCACCATGACATTACAATATAAAAAATAACCTCTGAAATCAGGGACTCACCGGAGATGTCTTATCTGATGAGTCGTTCTCTTCTCTCATGAGTTGTTCTTATTCCCTTTTCTTCTGTATCCGTTCCACACCAATATGATGACTTGTCCCAGCCATCACTCATCCCTGCAGAAATTACACACAAATATCTTAGAATCCTCAATTTTCTAGCATCTCTTTATTCCCACCTCTGTACAAACTACCCAGGGGTGGGAGAGCGGGTACAAGCCATAACTTAGAGGCCTAGTATCCTAAGGGGCTGGAAGGTGGGGAGAGGACTAACCCCCAGGAGATAATGCTACAACTATGGGCTGCTGCCCTCTCAATTATATTACCAGGTAGGTAGGCAAGACCCTAGGTAGGTAGGCAAATGGGCAAGGTCCCAGGTAACTAGATAGGCCCTATTTAGGTAGGTAGACTCTCGCTGGATAAGTTGGTAGGCCAGCCCCAGGCAGGCTGGTGGGTACCTAGCCATGGGTGGGTAGGTAAATAGCCCCCAGGTAGATAAGCAGGCCCCAGTTAGGAAAGTAGATACAGTCAGCTACAGTTAGGTTGGTGGACCCCAGTTAGGTAGGCAGTAGGTAGGTGTTGGTGAGTCCCAATTAGTTAGGCTGTAGGTAGGTGGTTTCCCCCAGTTAGGTAAGCTGTAGGTAGTTAGGGTCCCCTTTATATAGGCTGCAAGTAGTTAGGGATCCCCTTTAGGTAGTATACAGGCAGTTAGGGCTTCCCTTGAAGTAGTATACAGGCAGTTAGGGCCTCCTTTAGGTAGTATACAGACAGTTAGGGGTCTCCTTTAGGTAGTATACAGGCAGTTAGGGGTCTCTTTTAGATAGTATACAGGCAGTTAGGGCCCCTTTAGGTAGTATACAGGTAGTTAGGGGCCTCCTTTAGCTAGTGTGCAGGAAGTCAGCCCCCCCTCCCCCCTTTAGCTACTGTGGAGGTAGTCAGGGCCCCCTTTAGTATTTAGGTAGTCAGGCCCCCTTTAGGCAGTCAGGGCCCCCTTTAGATAGCCAGGGCCCCTCTGGTAGTCAGATCCCCTTTAGATAGCCAGAGCCCTCTCTGGTAGGCAGGGCCCCCTTTCGTAGGCTGGGCCCCCGTTTGATAGCCAGGGCCCCCTCTGGTAGTCAGATCCCCGTTAGATAGCCAGAGCCCTCTCTGGTAGGCAGGGCCCCCTTTAGTATGCTGGGCCCCCAGTGGATAGCCCGGCCCCCCTGTAGTAGTCAGGGCCCCCTCTGGTAGTCAGGGCCCCCTTTAGTAGCCAGGGCCCCCTCTGGTAGTCAGGGCCCCCTTTAGTTAGCCAGGGCCCCCTCTGGTAGTCAGGGCCCCCTTTGGTTAGTCAGGGCCCCCTCTGGTAGTCAGGGCCCCCTCTGGTAGCCAGGGCCCCCTTTAGGTAGTCAGGGCCCCCTTTGTAGTCAGGGCCCCCCTTTCATTAGCCAGGGCCCCCTTTGTATTAGCCAGGGCCCCCCTTTGTAGTCAGGGCCCCCCTTTCATTAGCCAAGGCCCCCTTTCATTAGTCAGGGCCCCCGTTGTAGTCAGGGCCCCCCTTTCGTTAGCCAGGGCCCCCAATGTAGTCAGGGCCCCCCTTTCATTAGCCAGGGCCCCCTTTGTAGTTAGGGGCCCCCTTTGTAGTCAGGGCCCCCCTTTCATTAGCCAGGGCCCCCTTTATAGTCAGGGCCCCTGTAGGTAGATAAAAAAAAAAAACAACAAACAGCCACTTACCTTGCTCCGGCTCCTGCTCCTGCCGCGCCGAGCTGCCGCCGGCTTCTACTGCAGCCCTCCATAGGCGGCGAAGTGATGTGACGTCACCGCGCCGCCTACGTCAGCATTAGGAGCCGGTGGCCGGCAGGCATAAGGTCTAATGCCCTAAGCTTGCCAGGGCAATCAGCGGAGCCGAACATGGGCAGCGCTCGGCTCCGCTGACACCGCGCAGCCCCTGGAGTCTGGGACATCAGTCCCCGGCTACCGGGCCCGGTCTCTGGGCGCTCGGGACGCAGGGCCCGAGCGTTCAGTGACCGGATGCGCGGACGGGAGCGGCGGCACTATCCCCGGGGCCCCCAGCAGCTCGGGGCCCACCGGGGGATTCACCGATCCGATCCTGCCCATAGACACCAAACAGAGCCCACAGCAACCAATCAGAGCGCCCCTTTCATTTCATATAGTGCTCTGGAAAAATGAAAGGGCAGCTCTAAATTGGTTGTTTATAGCTCTATTGGTTGCTATGGGCTCTGATTAGTTGCTATGAGCTCTGATTGGTTGCTATGGGCTCTGATTAGTTGCTATGAGCTCTGATTGGTTGCTATGGGCAAAAAAGTGAGTTTTAGACCTAGACAGTTTTCATACATGTGGCCCTTAGGGCAACGTGGATGAAAGAGGCTGCGTCAGTTTTCTGGTCATTGCCCCAGTCCGACACATCTTTTAAAGGTCTTTCACCAAAAACTGGTGCACGTCCAATGTCCTTGACAGTTTTGTATGTGCCACGTTCATCAGATTAGACACATGTGAGACACTTTCATATATGACTGTTAAGGCGCCACCAATTTTCATACATGTTGCTCTAAGGGTATGTCACACGGGGTAATTTCGGCACGCATTTCGCGTCGTATTTGCGCTCTAATACGTGTGAGATGTGCGCTGAAATGACAGTAATCCATATTCTCATAGAGAACCATGGATTACACCTCCTCTCCCCGGGCATACAATCCGAGCGTATTGTACGCGCGGGGAGACAAGTGACATGTCTATGGGGCCAACGGGCTGCCGTCCCTCCCCCACCCTGCGTCGTGGGATTACGCGTCGGTTAACACGACTCCCAAACACCCAGTGTAACTGTGGGGCGTACAGTACGCCCCGCAATTACGCTGTGTGAACATAGCCTAAGAGTATTTGTGACATGTAATAATGCTGTAGTCATGCACATTGACTAAGGAACACATGGCTGCTTTAACCCTTTAGTGACTGCCTGCATTCTTTTGATGACGGGCAGTAAAAGTCCTCTTTCAGCAGAAATCTTTTGCCTATGATAACTTATGGTATGATCAAATGGCTTAATTGCAAGGCACTTTGGCACAGAATTGAGCTCCAATATGCACAAAATCAAACCTGCAAATACGATAACGTCGAAAAAATCTATGAGTGCTATGATTTTAAAGTGTATTTCCCGGCGCACAATACGTACCGAGGGAAAGAATGTCAGAGGGAGCGTGTCAGAAGTACGAGCTGTCCAGTACATACTCCTGGAGCAGCAGGCGTATAGTGGCACAAACAGTACGCGCCGTACAGTATGCACTGCAGTACATCTTGTCTTTTGGGAGCTCACGCTGATACGCACGTACTCCCGCGGAGCGGGGGGGTGGTGGGCGGGCGGCAGCTGCCCACTGGCCCCATTGACATTCATTACTCTCGGCACGTATTCGCCGCAAATAACTGACATGTCACGATCATATTGTACGAGCGGGGAGAGGAGGCGTAATCCATAGTTCTATGAGAACTATGGATTACCGTAATTTCGGCGCAGATCTCGCCCATTTTTAAAGCGAAAAACGTGGGGCAAATGCCTCCAAAATTTCCCGTTAACATCCCCTTAAGGAAGGAGGGGTGGTTGGCCCCCTGAACAACACTGCCTAGTGGAGTTTTGAAATTTAACTCTTTTCCTAGAACAGCCCTTGAGCACAGCAGAATAGAAGGCTCCTTCTGATCCCCACAGTTTAACTCTTTGATTGCCCCGTCAAGACCGTGGATACAAAAAGACTAGGATGGCAGCAGTAAAAATTCTGTACGTTTAGAACCTCGAACTTTTTTTTTTGGTTGATTTTCTATCAACTCAAACCCCCCATTAAAGTAAAAGGGGAAAAGAGTTCGGAAAATTTTTTATCCCTATACGGTGGGGAAAGCGTAATTCCCATCCATAACAAAAGCTGGATATGTGGAACAATTTAGTGAAAAAAATGGTCTAAGAGTGACAGAAAAAAATTGAGCGGCTAAAATACTTTATCCTTTTTAATACAAAAAAAAGATGGGGACAGCTTGCAAGCAGGGGGTACTATAGGAGGTGCACGGTGCACTACTATGGGGCCCCCCTCCCGAGGGGCCCCAAAAGCCCCTTTACACATAGGGGGTTTGGAGACGGTGGTTTTTAAAAAATTACTGAAACCCTCAAAACTGCCAAAATGAACTTTTTTTGCACTCAGAAATAATTTTCACCAACCAACCCAAAATACTTTTGTTTATTATATTGCAGTAACATTTAAAATCTATAAGACTATATTTATACTTGTAGACACTTTTTTTGTTAAATTTCATTTTTTTTTTATTAAAGATATTAGTAGTTTTTTAGTTTTAAAAAAACACAGTTACGAGGGCTTTTGAGTCAGGGGATGGTCAGGGGTGGTTTTCCTAATCAGCAGAGCTTAAATTGCAGCTGGTTTGGTGAGGGCTTTTGCTCTTGAAAGAGAGGTTTCAGCACGCCAAACAGCATTGGGGAAAGGTTTAAAACTGAGTATTTTGAGCAAGTGAACGAGTCTACGAGTGTGTTTTCCTTATGTGTGTCTTTTTTTTTTAAGTGTGGAGACTTAAGATTGAGAGACTTTAGATTTGAGGAGTTTAAAGGGGACAGTATTGTACTGCTTATTATTATTATAATTGTAATCATATATCTCTTTGGTAACATCCCCATGAGTTCTATGTTTGACAATGCTGTCCATTTGCACAACTTTTCAATGTATGCCATCCTTGAACAACGGGTTTGAGGGGCAACTGCTGGGGCAAGATGTGTGCACACTCCCACATTTAGAAGCCCGGACCCCTGGATCAAATGAGCAAGTGGCGACACTGAGAATCCATTGCCAACTTGGAAGCAGTTTGCGCTCACTGAGAAATTCACTCGCGGGGTGTAGATGCTGGGGAGGGGGCAGAAAGGAGGGGCAGGAACATGAGGCACTAGCTGGTAACATAAAGAAGGGTAGAGGAAGAGTTCAGGGAGGCTAGGCCTGATCTGGTACACCCCAACAACACTGCAAGAGTGGCAGATGAGGGGGATGTCACTCAGAAATAGCATTGCGCGGGCAAGACACTACCCCTGTCTGCTCCAGTAAGATGGGGAATAGGAGTGCAGGTCAGGCTAGACAGGTGCTAGTAGTTGGGGACTCCAATATTAGGGGCACAGACAGGGCAATCTGCCACAAAGACCTGGATCGTCGAACAGTATGTTGTTTACCTGGGGCCCGGGTTTCGACATATCGCGGATCGGTTGACAGATTACTGGGGGGCTGGTGAGAATCCCCGCTGTCATGGTCCACATTGGCACCAATGACAAAGTTAGAGGTAGGTGCAGTGTCCTTAAAAAGGATTTCAGGGACCTAGGCCAAAAGCTCAAGGCAAGGGCCTCAAGGGTAATATTTTCAGAAATATTACCTGTCCCACGGGCCACACCAGAGAGGCCGTGGAAGATTAGCGAGGAGGATTAGTGGCTCAAAAATTGGTGTAGAAAAGAGGGATTTGGGTTTTGGGAGAACTGGGCTGACTTCTAAACTTGGCTATAAAATACTCTAGGCTAGGGACTGGCCTGCACCTAAATGGGGAGGGTGCAGCTGTATTGGGACAAAATGGCCAGAAAAAAGCTGAGGAAAATTTAAACTAGGGTACTGGGGGAAGGAATAACTACAAGATAGCATGCAAGATAGTTAAGAGATAGAAGCTTGGGAAATTAAGGAATATAGCAGGGGTGGAGGAGGGGGGGCCAGCAATAGCTAAAAAGATCAGGGAGAAAGGAATAAAAACTGAAAAATCTCTAAGTTGCATGCTAACCAATGCCAGGAGTCCTGACCATCAAAATTAAATTGAAACTATAATTTACTAAAGCTGAGGAAAATATGACATAGTGGGAATAACTGAGACTATGTAAAAACTGAAAATCCTGTCTGAAGCCAACACTTAGGCAGCGGGAAGATATATGGTAAGGTAATGAACATGTGATCATTAAGTGGTAAATATTACATGGGGGCAACAATAACAAATTAATCCTAATAGGGGTCTGCTATAGGCCCCCCAAATCTAAACAGACCCCATAGAAGATGATACTCTTTCAGGCAAATAGATTAGGCGCTAATCATAATTAAGTTGTTATTATGGGCGACATTAACTATCCAGACATCAATTGGAATCTAAACCTTACTCACATAAGGAAACAAGTTTTTTGTCAATAACTAATGATAATTACCTTTGCTAAATGGTGAGCAAGAACCCAAACTAGAGGAAAGGCCCTTCTAGTGACTTAATATTCACTAAATAGTACCTGACAGAGTAACAAAGGTTCGGGGTGAGGGGCACCTAGGAAATATGACCATAATATAGTACATTTCCGTTTATCCTTCCAATAGAGTTTTTTTGTCATGGGCCACAAAAACAATGAATTTTTAGAAGGCTAATTTTTTTATAATTCTGCTTAGGGAGCCCCTAAACCTATTGGACTGGGGATCAATGTGTTTAAATAATGGCAGACAAATAATAAATGAGGATATTGTTAAAAACACTCCTAGGCTACGCACCTGTAGAGTACATACCTAATGTAAAAAGAAAAGATTTAGAGAAACAGGAAAAACCCAATGTGGATCAACAGGGATGTAAAAGAGGCAATAACTAACAAAAAGAAAGCGTAATCATCACCTACTAAAACAGAGGTTAGTGAAGAGCACTAAAAGCTATCAGGGGAAAAATAAAGTGTGTAAAATAAAGATAAAGGCAGCAAGCTGGAGACAGAAAGACATATTGCTATAAAAAGTAAAACTAACCCCAAACTATTTTTTTCCTATATAACTAAAAAAAGATTAAAACGAAATTTTTGGCCCTTTAAAAAAATACGGAGGGAGAGAAGTAAGGGTATGGAAAAAAAGAAAATCTTTAAACACTTTTTTCCCCACTGTATTTACCGAGGGAATGACCTTCCTGTTGAACGAGTGTGGGTAACTCCAACTTAAAATTTTCTTGCAACCCCGGAAAAGTTCAGTCCGTCTAAGAAAATTAAAAAAGACAAATCTCCAGGTCCTGATGGTATACATGTGGTATACACTGTCCTAAGGGATTAAGGGGAGTCATAGATAGGCCCCTATTTTAAAATTTCGGAGCGTAAGGGGTAGAAAAAACTTTGGATTCTCGGGTTTACATATTTTTATCAAAAGATGTTTAAGCGCCCCCCGACTTTCAACGTACTCAAATAGGGCATCCTACACTATCTTTTACCTCCCCAAAAAGAGCCACATTCAGGGCCCCACGGGCCCCGACCTCCTTTATCCGAGAAAAAAAAATAAAAAAAACCCAACCTGCAAACTGCACTTCTTTTGACAGCCCGTGAGAGTGGCAGGTTCAGAAAATCAAAATGGAGGCACCCTTTCCTCCCGCCATATAGATTAAAACATTCAAAAACTATATCCAAACTTAACGTATGGTCTGCACAAAATAACACTTCGAAAAAACATATGCAAACTATGAGTGCCATCTGGATGTGCGCAACAATATATATATATATATATATATATATATACATGTACACACGCACTCCACTGCCAGATAGTGTAGGACTGCCCTATTTGAGATCACGTTGAAAGTCGTGGGCAGCTTAAACATCTTTTGATCAAAATATGTGAACCGAGAATCTCAAAGTTTTTTCATGTATGACAGATAGCATAAATGCTTCTTTAGGGATTTCCATGTTATCTAATGGGGTATGTCTCAAAGGATTGGCGCATAGCAAATCTGATGCTGATATTCAAAAAGAGGTCAAAAAGTGATCCAGGATACTATAGGACGGTAAGCTTAACCTCTGTTGTGGGTAAAATGTTTGAAGGTTTTCTTAGAGATGCTATCCTGGAGTATCTCACTGAAAATAAATGTATAACACCGTTCCAGCATGGGTTTATGAAGGACTGGTCTTATCAAACTAATCTCATCAGCTTCTATGAGGAAGTTAATTCTGACTGGATCAGGATGAGGCATTGGATGTCATATATCTAGATTTTTCTAAAGCATTTGATACAGTGCCACATAAAAGGTTGGTAAGTAAAATGAGAATGCTTGGACTGGGGGAAAATGTGTGCAAGTGGGTAAGCAACTGGCTCAGAGATAGAAAACAAAGGGTGGTAATTAACGGTACATACTCAGACTGGATCCCTGTAACTAGTGGGGTACCACAGGGCTCAGTATTGGGCCCTATCCTCTTTAACATTTTCATTAATGATCTTACACAGGGATTACACAGTAGAATATCAATCTTTGCAGACGATGCTAAGATCTGTAAAGTAATCAACACAATAGAGGATAATGTGTTATTACAAAGGGATCTGGATAAGTTGGAAGCCTGGGAAGAGAAATGGCAGATGAGGTTAAACACAGATAAGTGCAAGGTGATGCACATGGGGAAGAAAAATCCATTACATGATTACATGTTAAACGGGAAAACGCTGGGTAAAAGTGACTGGAGAAGGACTTGGGAATCCTGGTGGACAGTACACTTAACTGTAGCAGCCAGTGTCAGACAGCAGCTGCCAAGGCAAATAGGATCATGGGGTGCATTAAAAGGGGCATAGATGCACATGATGGGAACATTATTCTCCCATTATACAAGTCACTGGTTAGACCACTCATGGAATATTGTGTACAGTTTTCGGCACCAGTGCAAAGGAAAGACATTGTAGAGCTTGAACAGGTACAAAGGAGGGCAACAAAAATAATAAAAGGACTGGGTGGACTACAGTACCCAGAAAGATTAGCAAGGTTAGGGTTATTTAGTTTAGAGAAAAGACGGCTTCGGGGGGACATAATAAAAATGTATAAATATATTGAAGGTCAATATAGAGATCTCTCCCGAGATCTATTTATACCCAGGGCTGTATCTAGAACAAGGGGGCATCCTCTACATCTTGAGGAACGAAAGTTTCTACATAAACATAGAAAGGGATTCTTTATTGTTAGAGCAGTGAGACTGTGGAACTCTCTGCCTGAGGAACTTGTCATGGTGAATTCAATAACAGAGTTCAAAAAGGGTTGTGATGCATTTCTGGAGCGTAATAATATAACAAGTTATAGTGACTAGGATTCTGGACAGGGCTCATTGATCCAGGGATTTTTCCGATTGCCAGATTGGAGTCTGGAAGGAATTTTTTTCCCTTAAATGAGGACAATTAGCTTCTACCTCATTGTTTTATTTTGCCTTCCTCTGGATCAACACCTTAACACAACAGGCTGAACTGGATGGACGTCTTGTCTTTTATCGGCTTTACAAACTATGAAACTACTATTTAGAATATATTTTTTTGTATACGAGATTTGGAGACGGTGTGTTATAAAATGGTTTCACTCCCAATACTGCAAAAAGTGAACTTTTGGGCACTGAGTATGATATAGCAAATTCAAGCACTTTCTTGTGAAATTCTCAATAAGTTTGATGTGTTATGTGACCCTCTTCCCATTGAAAAAAAATAAAATTGGATCCAAAATGGCCGACTTCAAAATGGCCACCATGGCCAACACCCATCTTGAAAAGTTTTTCCCCTCCCATATACTAATGTGCCACAAACAGGAAGTTGAAATCATCCACCATTCCCATTTTATTTAGGTGTGTCCATATAAATGGCCCACCCTGTAGATCCATGTATATTAGAGTTAGGCGTTATGCGAGCCTGCAAATGTCGCCAAATAACAGCTTCTGGGTGTGGGAAAGATGCAGCCAGGAATACCAAACTCCCTAACTATTGATGTTTTTGGAGAGGAAAATGTTATCTAACTAAGAGCAGTCTGTACAGTACAGAGAGTGAGCTGAAAATGGTGTTCACAAGGCAATACAGTGAAATACAGTGATTTTAGCAGCCAATGAGAGCCCTACACCTCAGCAATGATGTCTTTGACACTTCTCTGTGCTTTGCACTGACTGGATGGCCGCCAAAAGTGCAGAAAGTTGATTGGATGGCGGCGAAAGTGCAGAATGTTGATTGGATGGCTGCCAAAAGGGCAATAAGCCGCTGAAAACAAGACTGAAAATGGCGTGTTGAACTAGAACTTTACTCGAATGAACAGTAAAATGTTCTGTTCGGTTCGAGTTCTAAAAATTTGAGAAGTTCTACTAGAACTTGACTTTTCTAGAACAGTTTGATCAACACTATAAAAGACTCCCCTACTCAATCGGGTCACCGAGTTTCCCAGTGCAAGGGTGGAGCCTGGGAATCCCTTTGCTGTCAGCCCTGGGGACCTAGAGTAGCCACGGGTGTGTATGTGTAGTTAGACTGCTGTTAGGGCCCACTGTAAGTTGCCCCAGTAACAGTCAATGTTATACTGATACAGTGTATAAGGTATATAGGGCAACATGTATGATATCAGGCGCAGCCACGTTCACGCTTTTTTAAATCTTCTGCATGCCACTATCGGGCGCATTACATTTCACCTGTATCGCTCTTTGTAATGTGTCCGATCTCAAGGGGGCGGGGTACACTAGAACCGTAGCGAAGCTACATGTTTATAGCTTCGCTACGGCATTTCTATTCGCATTACAGCTGGAATAGTTAGAGCACTTTCAAAAGACCCGGGGTGGGA
>JAODAL010031755.1:0-47981 GCA_025379985.1 Phyllomedusa bahiana
TCCCGTGCGCTATAAAGACGTCTGTTAGATACCGCCATTACTAAAACTGAAATTAAATTAAAAAAAAAACAGACACAAATTACACAAAAAACTTTTATTTAAATGAACACTTCACGACATCAGCCCTCTTTCACCATTTTATTACAGAAATCAATCCAATGTTGGTCCAACATAATCCAATGAGTCCGACATAGTCCAAACGGGAAACCTGTATGAATATAAGAACATTAAAAAAAAGACAGTACAAAATTCCATCTCCTGCATTCCCTGAATATCATTCCCTCAACTGACTTCTGGGGGTGCAGGGTACGGAGTTCAACCTGCACAATATGATTCTGGGGACTGCAGGCGCAGCCGTAGCATAATCTCCTGGGTGATGGTCCTATGCTCCCCCAAAGAGATTGTAAACTGTGCTCTGTACTCCTCTCTCCTACCACTCCCCACCATTGTGTTATGCATCCTAGTACCAACACAAAATACAACACCCTCATCACCCCATAACCTCTCCACCTAATACCCATAGTCCTCTCACCTCCACTTATCACCCCATAACCTTCTCATCTATTACCCCATAGTCCTCTCACCTCCAGCTATCACTCCACCTATCGCCCCATAACCTTTCCACCTACACCTCCCACCTATCACCCCATGTTGCTTGTACAGAGGTGGCTACAGGTAGGGAAGTGCTGAAAAAAATAGAATTCTAAGGTGTTTGTGTGGTAAATTTTGCAGGGACGAGTCGTGGTCGGAAGAAGTCATCTGGACAGGATGGAGAAGAAAAGGGAAAGATAACAATTCCAGTCACAGGAGACGTCTCCGGTGAGTCCTTACATGTTACTGCACTGTAGTCACTTAAGTGTCTGCAGAGCCTGTGTACACTGGTATATACCACTGTATAATCACTGTATGGTGGAAATATTGATTTTAATATAATAGTTTAGGTGTAGGCACAGTTTGGCGGTATCTCTCAGCTCTCTTGGATGCTGAATAGGCTAACCGACAGTCCAGGAAAGCTGGGTGACGCCAAAACCTAGCTTTCATCCAGAGTCGTAACACAGGTAGGTGGCGTAGGTGTGGCTTTTTCAAAGTGGGCATGGCTCACTATCAAGAGGGGCGTGGTTATGCAAATTTTTGCCGTGGCGCGCATAGCGCGACACACCTTCAAGTCTCCTGCTTTTCTACTTTAAAAAGTTGCCAAGTATGATTTGAACTGAGGCCACCTTGACAATGGCGGATGTTCCCCCACAAGGCAATACAAGCTTCAAATTTTCGTCTTTATTATATGTAGCACACATGTCAAGGCCAATGGGCTGAATCCGGCCTACCACGTCATTAAATCTTAGACACAGCAAGCAGGGATGCAAAAGGTCTGGAAGTAGAAGGACCAACTCTCCACTTTCCCTTGAGGATGCAGCCAGCACAAGGAGCAGGTGCAATCTTGGATTTGGGGCTTCAGCATGCACCTCCACACAACTCACAGGTGATGACACAGCTCTGACAGCCCCATGCCTCTGTTAGCTGATAAGGTATTTTAATCTTTGGAGAATTAAAGACATTATTGTCAATGGTATACTATGTGGTAAGTTAACTGTAGTGTGAACATAAAATAAAAAAGTAGAAAGCTTCACTTCTGCAAATTAATATGCGGTTAATATGGTGGGATGGAATCAACAGAGGTCACTGACCTGATTTGGATGGATTATATTCAAAAACATTCTGGTACAAAGTAAAGAAAGAGAGAGGCAAAGTAATATGTCATTTCCTGAGTAAATATTGCTGTTGTACCAGGCAAGGGAAGGTGACATCAAGCTGTTCCCAATGTACCATAACATATTAAAAAATAATTATTTTGTCCTCCAAGAACAACACCTCACATGCATCTCTCTTGTTTTAGACATGAATTGTGCTGAGGTATAAAGAACATTCAGTCATTCTGTTTTAAAGGGAACCTGTCACATTGTATATTCAGTTCGATCTGTGGGCAGCATGTTACAGAAATCACAGATACTACTAATATACCAGTAGTTGGAAAGCCAGTCCATACAAAGCACTATCACAGATACTATCACACACACTGTCTGTGGTTCAGCGTGTTACAGAGCAAATAGATTAATAAGATTCTGTACATCTGTTAATTTATTCATCTACATGGTTCCTCAGTCCTGGTTTAGCAGTCCAAGAGGCGGTCTTATTAGTTGGTGATAAAGAGATAGCTGTCAATCATGAGTATCTTTACCAATTGGACTCCTAAACACAGAATAAGCAGGAATTTAAATGAAAAAATTTGTTATTTTTTTCACAAATCTGCATATTATATGGATCAGCTTCTCTATAACCTGCTGCCCATAAATCAGATTATTTAGGGTGCAAGCAAAGAAACGCTCAATTCTACTCTGATTTTGAGAACTGTTGTTGTGCAACATGGTGTTTGGCCCTGGCCGCTCGTGGCCGGGTTCTGTCTGGGCTCGATTCCTGTGGGTTCTGTCTCAGGCTCCCTGATAACTTATCTCCTGGACTTTTCCTGGTCTTCTTTCTGGTTGCTGCCTTACCTGTTGGAAACCACCCTGGAACTTGTTGTAATACGTTTAAATCTAACTCCTGAAAATTCCAGTCTTTGCTCCTGCCTTGGCCCTTGGATTTTACTCTTAGTTCCTGTGGTGCCCTCCTAGTGGTGAGCCCTGTCTCCATTTCTGACCATGTTCCTATGCTAAGAGCGGTTTCTGTGCTGTGACCTTTTTCCTATGCTGTGACTCCATTCCAGCTCCATTCCATCTCCTGGCAGCAGTCCTGAGCTCTGTGATTTACCACTGGTGTCCATGCATGTATTGACTTATTGTCTGAAACATATTTTGGTTGTTATACTTTGTACATCATTATGCATCCAATACCATACATCTTATTTGTTGTTATTTTTTTGTATGATAAAAGGCTATATAGGGCCAACCATGCAACCTGTAAAGCAAGTCTAGCATAGCTAACAGGAGAGCTGAAGTGGCACAGTACTTTCCTAGTCTAGCTTCCCCAACGTCTATCTGAAGACAACTTCTTAAGCATTGATTCTCCCATTTTATTCTATGAACTGTGGAATTAGCAAATCAATTTGGTCATTTCTAAATTTTTATTATTTTTAATACTGAATTATTACAGAATTACATTCCAGGCAGCGCTGAACAAATCAATGTACACCAATTTAACAGCCTATAGAATGCAATTATATATCAATTCACTGCTAATTTGCTTTGACTCTCCAACAGAGGCGTAAATTGATACACCTAATGTATCCATGACAAGAGGATCATTTATTGGCAAAATGTTACTAAATTGACTCTAATTGTAGACATAAAGCATAAATTATGCAATGTATGTGATGGATCTTAAAATCTGAAACAGGATAAGGGGTCTAAGGAAAGGGATGGCCTATGCAAAAAGAACTATACCTACTGAAAGAGACAGCAGTTAACGCCACCAACCACACAAAACCACTAGTGAAGCGCTAATTGGGTATGGTAGGAAAAGTTTGAAATTACCTATTTGCTTGGTTTGATCTATTTTTTCAGGTTGGCCCCTTGTTTTCTTTTTACATATCCAAGAAAGCTCTGCAGGTAGTACCATGGCTGTATCCCTCCTGTAACTGGGGAACATTTGTCAGATAAAAATATTAAATTTTTGTTTAATAACATTAATTATTGTTTACTTTTGTGTAGTAAAATTTGTTTATTAAAATTGTTGGTTGGTAGAATTAAAAAATTATTAGTAGATAATTTGCAAGGAGGGCCCCAAAATTTTGACTATTTTAGGATCTCCACTGGATTTTATCCAGCGCTGCTCATGGAGAGGATTCAGAAAGCTAAGCACCTGTGTCCCAAAAGAAATTCTCTTGGAAACCCAGCAGAAATGCAAAGCACCACAGCTCCCTGCAGAAATGCTAATGGAGACCGGACAGAAATGCGAAGAACCCAGGTCCTGTTGGATATCCTCATGCAGACCCAACTGAAATGCTAAGCACCCGGGTCCCAGAAGAAATAGTCATGCTAAGCAACTTGAGTCCCAGGAAAAGTTCTCATGGGGACCCAAAAGAAATGCTAAGCACCCCAGGAAAAACAAAATGAATATGGGGTCAGTTGCTAAGCACACTTGGTCCATGTTCAAATGCTCATAGACATCAATCAGAAATGTTCATAAAGACCTGGCTAAAATGATTAAACACCCCGAGTCCCAGCAAAAATGCTCATGGGAACCTGGCAGTTTCAGATTACCAAATAGGTAAAGCAGGGGCGTCGCTAGGATCATCATTCGGGGCCGTGCCCCATAATTCAATGCCTGTTGCCCGAATGTTTTACAGTCCTGAGTCCCAGACGTTAACCTGTAGCGCGGCTCCGCATTGATGTTCAGAAAAGAGTCGTGATGCGGATGCCGCCGCTACTTATTTAAAAGCTCCAAACCCGCGGCCCGCCTCACTAATTCATGCTGAATGCCGGTTTTCAGATGTGGTACTCACTCTGTGGCAGTGTTTGATGCTCCGCAATTGGTTTAGACGTGGGCATACTCAGTGCGGCTGTGGTGCGGCAGCCGGCAGCGCTCAGTAACGTTCTCTGCTGCGACTGCCGCGGGCTTACTGTACGCACTACGCAGGGATGGGGGTGGGGGGGGGGGGCTGTGCAGTACGTTAGCCCAGCGTGCCGGCGGGCGCCCCTTTTTGCATGCTCCTCCTCCTGTTCCTCCAGCACAGAGAAGTAAGAGCACAATTAGGTATTTAGGGCTGGGCGAGACTGGGACTGGGACTGAGGAGGCTCTCACTGAAGTAAACTATTGGGAATGTTATGGGGGGTGATATAATTTACTGAAGGTACTTGTAGTCTTATGGGTACCCCGACCACAGAGCTGAAAGTCTACGCTATATTGATGAGCTTAATGGGTCAAATTACAATGTGACACTTTGAGATGTTCAATATAGCTGGTAGGCTGTAGCTCTGTGGGTCTGGGTGACCCTCTTGAGCTGACAATCAGGTGTACGTTATATTGGATTTGCTCTATCGGTCAGCATTGTATATGTGTACCCATAGAGGCTAAATCAATGATATGTACACGATTGTAGCTCTATGGTTCACCCTGACCACTATGTTACTGTCTTACAGGCTATATTAATAAGCTTTATGGGTCAAATATACAATGCTGACCCTAGAGCATTGTATATTTGACCCTTAGAGCTTCGATCTGTGCGGCTGCTGTGTGCTGACAGACAGCACGGAAGGCTCAGAATGCTCTGGGTTCGTTGTGACGTCACGATTGGACCGTGCCCTGTGGGCATGGCTTCGGTCGTGACTGAAAGGAAAAATGTGAAAAACTTGTAAAAACAAAATAAAATAATAACACGCACACGCCTTTCCTTTTTCAAACGCCAAATCACCCAAAAAAAATCAAAAAAAAAAAATAATAGTACCAATTTGGTATCGCGCGAATGGTAACGAACCTGCCTATAATCGGTCTTGTTAATTAACCCATATGGTGAACGCAGTAAACTAAAAAACAATCACTGATTTAAGTTTTTTTCGGTCCGCGGACACATTATAATGAATAAAAAAGCGAATAAATAAAATCCTATAAACACAAAGTTGTGCCATTAAATGTCTTTAACCTGCAAAAAAAAAAAAACAAAAGTCCTTACACAGCTCTGTATATCGGAAAAATAAAAAAGTTTATGGCTCTCAGAAGATAGCCATGCATAAATATTATCTTACACACTTAAAACACTTTTTTTTTTTTCAGTGCTTTTAACATAAAAAAGCCAATGAATTGGTTATCTCCATAATCGTTATGAACCCCTCAGAGTAAAGCTAAATTGTCATGGTTACTGACAGTGATGGCATGTTATAAAAAATAAAAAAAAAAAAAAAAAAAAAAAAAAAAAAATAACACTTTTAGGATTGAGTATTTTCTTACCCTGCTTACCAAAATCGGATTTAAAAATGATCAAAAGTTGGTCCCCAAAAAAATGATTCCAATAAATACGTCGTCAGCTGTCCGCTAAAAAAAACTCGCCTGTACACTGAATCCGTTATCACTGAAAAAAAAAAAAAAAAAGGTTTTGCGCCTGTGGAAGGTGTGAATATTAAAAAAAAGGGTAAAGAAGGGATTAAAAGGTTCCCAATTTGAAGCCTTTGCAGGACTTAGATAAAAGTGGTTTGGTATCTGTATGCATGGATCATTTCGGTGCTCTAAACCATTGAATGGGTCAGCAATGTCCGCATGAATACGACCGAAGTACGGCCTCTAATCCAGTAATCATAGCTTCATTGAGGAGCTATGATTACCCTCCATTTTGCCTGTGATGACGTACCGACGCACGAGGGAAATGGAGTCTGTGGGAGCATCAAAGAACTTTTAGATGTACGCATGGGCCACACTTACTATCCAGGGGCTAATTGTTTCTAATTTAAGAATGTGCTGTGAGCTCCCAGAACGCCCCAAAATGTTTGGTGCGTTTAAAAGTGTGCCCAGATGTCAATTGTGTCTAAGTTTGGAGTGAGACTGTCATAATCTATTAATCCAGGGTAAAACCGACTTTTTTGAACAACAGGAAAAACTGGTCACATGGCGTGTTATACATGTTGCTTAAATGTAAATAAAAATAATAAGTTATTAAAAATATAACAAATAATAAAACTAAATATTAAAAAGTTAAACTCACCCCCCCCTCTTTTGCTCATTGTACAAAAAAATATGTTACAAATAATGGATTGCTGCAATATTAAAAATTGCTGCAATGTTTATTAAAATTTAATATAATTTATTCTGTACGGTAATTACTTAACAGAAAAAAATAATTTTCAAACACCAAGACAAATGAATGTTTTGGTCAGTTCAGGGACCAATAATATTATGTAAAACTGTCTAGCAGTATGCCTTGTCTCAGTCGCCCACTGCAACCAATCTGAGACCATAGTATAACAATCAGGTCATTAGCAACAATCAGAGCTGCATTGCACCATTCAGAGTCATATAACAATCAGAGCTCACTACGCAAACCAATCAGAGCTCATAGCAACACATTTCAGAGCCTCAGCAACCTAATCTGAGCCATAGTAACCAATCAGAGTCATAGCAAACCAATCAGAGCTTCATCATAGCATAAACCATTCAGAGTCCCATCAGCAACCATTCAGAGCCCACAGACATCTTTCAGAGCCCACAGCAACCAATCTTGGAAGACATAGTAACCAATCAGAGCTCATTAGCACCAATCAGAGCTCATAGCAACATTTAGAGCACAGCAACCAAATAAGAGTTCATAGCGACCAATCAGGCCATAGCAACATTCAGGAATTGCAACTATCATGGGCAATAGCAACCATTCAGAGTCAGCTTTAATTTCTATGTGCTCTGAAAAATTATAAGTGGGCGTTGTGATTGTTTTGTTCATGGGCATCAAGGTAGTTCGTACTGTAGACAGTTTTCATACATGTCTACCCTTGGTACTTAATGGTTTTACAGTAGTAGTATTCTGCCCCCTGTACTTAGCTGTATTTATTATCCTATTGATTAAAAAAGAGTTTGATTTTAAATGGGCCTGTTTTACACCGGGTGGAATTTTTTCTACATTTAGCAGTGAGTATCAAATCATAGTAAGAGTAGATAAATTATGTTCAAAGTAAAAAAACAAGTGCTAAGAATATTATGTTGTAGCTAAATCGTTTTTCTGATTTAATGAAAATCATCCATTGTGTTTTTGTACTATAGTTCAGGAAAATCATACATTTTGTGTGGTCATATGTTGATTGTTAAAAGGTATCATCTTGTTCTGTTTCATTAAATCTAAAGTGAAATCATTTTAATTTTGCATTTCGTGTTCTTTACGTGTGTTTTATTACATTATAAATATACACAGGTGACGCACATTATTCTGATAGAAGCTAATATCTACAATAGGTAGGTAACGCCATGTGCTGTCCAGACATCAGGTAGACCAGTGGTCGAGTAACCTCATACCTGGTAGGTTGTCACAGGTATCTGGGAGCCGACTGCTCCCACAGCGCTGGGGGGCTAGAGCCAACATCACATATTGGGCCCACACATGCTCCATTGGGTTCTAGTCTGGGGATTTGGGGTCAGGGTAGTAATTAGAAGTCTTGGTAGGCTCTCAAACCAGTGTTGGAATTTTAGTCGTATGATGTCACTCCTACATAGGGCCTCACAGGCACTTATCTGTATATAGATGTACAGTAAGGGTGGCAGGTTAATCCATGTTTTCATGTTAACCAACCCCTATTATGAAAACTTGGCTGGACATTGTAATCTTGGCTTGTGCCACCGTTTGTTTCACACTATACACCTAATATAGATTGTTATGCTCTCATGAGCTGGGCCCATCTCACCTTGTGTCTCAATTGTAAGAGTACTTTTATTGTGTAATGTCTGTAGTTTACCTTGCAACTTTGTAAGTGCTGCGGTATTAATTATTATTTTTGTCTTGTGTTTTACTTCTGTATTGAAATATACAGTGGAAGGCCAGCCTTTATTGTTACAAAATTGTATGCAGGATTATACAGTCCAAGTCACAGATCCAATTGTAAGAAAGATGATATACCCCGCACACAATTGGGGCCATAAAATATTCAAATTTATAAAAAAATTGTTTAAAAAGTTCAAAACTTCGTTTGACATACATGGTCAATCACAGATAGGCAAGGTGGAACAATTACACGCTAACGCATTTTGGGCTTTATATACATATAGTTAAAAACAAACTGTACACCAATCAAACTGATATATGTTTATCACATGCTTTAGTTTGTCTTATGCTAAAAGTATCCACACCTGAATGTCAATATCAAGTCTTTATGTCACAGGGATAATGGTGGGTTGTGGACCAACTGTGCCACTACTGGGCTTGCTCTGAGGGGGTGTAACTAAGGAGCCATTGGGTTTTTCACAGAGCCTCATTTGGAAAGGGTGGTTAATAATGGCCCCCCCGGGGGAGACTCAGAGATTCCGGCAGTGGCAGCTGACCATGAAGTCAAAAGCGCCTAGGCAGGGCAGCAGGATAAAACATAACAAGATAAGGCAAACAAGATTCAAGGCAAGCACAGCAAGAGTAGGGGATGTTTTGGACAGTAAAGGGGGAGGACTATAACAAAGAATGGTTATGGGATAGTTTAAAGGACGATAATCTCAAAAAATTTGGGAATTCGCAAGGGAAAAATAAGAGTGATTTTTGATCAAAATTTTTTATATTTTGCCTGGGCAAACTTAAACTTTCTGTTTCTATCTATTAAACCAAAAACGAAAACTTTTATTATATTAATCTTAATCTATACCCCTATTTAAAAGCCTGTCTTTTTCCTCTCATTTAACCCTTTGGGTTTCTGAAAGAGGGAATAACCCTTTCTATCATCAAGTTGGTGGAACCCCACCTATTAAAGGGAGACCCTTATATCTATAGCAAAGTACTAGCTTCAGTAAGGGATCCCAAGCCAACTACTTGGGCAGTCGCCCCTAATCTAAATGACACAGAACAAATAAGGCCCCTTGTGACACCGTCTGCAGCAGGTGACACTTGTAGACAGAGGTGGAGATCACAATTTAAAACGTCTTTGCCTGACCTCGCCGACATGGTTTCACCAGCTAAACCTGGCTTTATCAAGGCTTAGAGGTCCGTTGTTTAAAAGCCGGGGTTAGCTGGTGAAAACTTGTCGGCGGAGGTCAGGCATGACGTTTTAAATTGTGATTCCCCACCTCTGTCTACAAGTGTCACCTGCGGGCAGACGGTGTCACAGGGGGCCTTATTTGTTTCTGTGTCTAGGGAATTAGGGACGACTGCCCAAGTAGTTGGCTTGGGACCCCTTACTGAAGTAGTTTTTTTGCTATAGATATAGGCTCTCTGTTAATAGGTGGGGTTCCACCAGCTTGATGATAGAAGGGAGTTATTCCCTCTTTCAGAAGCAAAGGGTTAATGATGAGGATAGAGATCAGGCTTTTAAATAGTGTGTATAGAGGTTAAGAGTTAGATATAAAAAAAAGTTACGTTTTAGTGTTTTAATAGATAGAGAACTGATAGAGTTTAAGTTTGCCCATGGCAAAATAGTAAATATAGAAACAGGACGAGACACTAGCAAGACATAGACAGGTAAAATGAGGAACAGGGCTGAGTACAAGGTAAGACTGGACAGGGACAGAGCTAGACAGAGGGGAACCAAGGCAAGGACCCAACAGAGGCCTAGAACACAGTCAGACAGACAGCAGGCAGACACAAGCTAGGAACATAGACTAGGACACAAACAGAACATAGAACAGTAGGCCAAGAACCAAGAAAGTCAAAAGCAAGACATGGTTCAGGCAGGGAAGTGTGTGGAGGAGCTGGCATATAAAACCACAGCCTGTTGGAGATTGGTAGAGAAACCAAACCTAGCTGAACCCTGATGAATAAATTTCAGGATGTGGCCGCGCCTCCCTAATAGCCAGCAATGACTAAAGAGGGAATAAGGGCGTCAGCCGCATGATGGTGTATCAGCATGGCCAGAATACAGGGAAAAGCCGCACAACAACCGCAAACAGGTAAGTCAGCAGATGCAGGTAGGTTGTGTTTTGATTAAATTCATAGCATGTTTTTAGAAACAAATGTTATATATAATACCATATTACTTTTATTACTTTTTGCAAAGTCAAAAGTTTAAAAACATAGGTTACTATCCCTTGTAAAAAATTTATAGATATAGGAGGAAAATTGGGGGACTTAAACAATTTGGGTTCACCTTGAGAGCAATTTCCCAGTACCTAAAAAGTGCCTCGAAAAATTTTTAAAAAATTTTATGTGAAAGTAAAAAGATGGGAATGTCCCCCATCATCCCGCTAGGAAGGAGAGGGTTTGTGCTCATGATGAAATGCTTTGGTTGACATGTAATATCAACCAAAAAAAAACAATAGCAAAAGACCATGTAAAGTGCGGGCGGAAGTTGTATGTTTTTGTATTATCCAAGTAAAATGAGTACTGTATCAAAGGGGCTAAAAAGGCCACTTTTCGGGAAAGAACCATTACCCCAAAAAAGAAACATAAAAAACCAAGAAAAATTTTTGCAAAATGCACACAGGAAAAAGACTCCATTTCTGGGCATGCCCTTGGTCTGGAAACTAATACTAACTGTGTGGCCAATGACATTTAAAGGGGAATTAATTGGAAGCAAAGAACTTTCATTGTGAAAACGGGGGGGTGGGCCTTGTTGGGGGGTGTTTTGCTGAGAAGGGCTGTGGCATTCCTAAATGATGAGGAAAGAAGTTTTTTTGGGCTACTGAAGAAAGTCTCAAACATCAGCAGGAATTAAAGTTGGGCGGAAAATGGGTCTTTCAAATGGACAATGTTTAAAGATACTCCCAAATGTTTACAAAGTGGTTAAGGAAACCAAGTCAAGTTTTAGAGTGGGCAAAGCTGAAAAGGCAGATGTGAGCAAGGCAATACAAAAATGGCTCAGTTACCCAGATCTGTCAGGGGAAGGGGCCCAAAATTCCTACCAACTATTGGGAGAAGCTTGTGGAAGGGATATCCAAAATGTTTGCCCCAAGTCATACAGATTAAGGACAATGCTACCAAATACTATGAAACGTTTTGAAAACGTTTTACTTTGCAGAAAGTAATAAAAATGCCTTAAAAATTCTCTCTCATTATTCTGGCAATTGATAAATATAAATAACTTTGGTTCCTAATTGACCTAAAATGGGTAAGGTTTATTCTGAATTCATGGCAGATAGTGAGAAAAACATCATATGTGTCTTTTCATATAGTGTATGTAAATAGGCATCTATCTATCTTTTCTCTCTGTGTATGTGTGTATTTTATATATATATATATATATATATATTATATATATATATATAAAATCACATGATCAAATGCCCTATGCGGGCCCGCCATACAGGGGGTACACCCAGTACTCCTGTATGGGGCCGGCAAAAATAAGGGGGCACCGCTGCAAGCAGGCCCCCTTTTTCATATTAGAGACTGGCCAGACCGCCGAGCGCTACATTTAGTGAGGAGCCCGGCCGGCGCTGCAGGAGGGGGCCCGCACTCCCTGTCACAGCTGCAGTCACATTCACTCTTTTCACTTACTTCCCCTGTGCTGTGACTGGAGCCGGGGCCCTCCCTCTCTCTGACTGAGGCCGGGATGAGGAATTCAATTACTCACTTCCCGCCCCGCCCCTGTCCACGCTGCCTGTGTACTGGCCAGTCACAGCGCGGGGGAAGTAAGTGAAAAGAGTCTGTGAATCATAGTTGCCAACTTTTGAAAATGAAAAAAAGAGGAGGAGTTTTAGTGGGCGGCCACGCCCTTCAAAAGCCACACCCACTCCCCCTAACTGCATAACGGCTTTGAAAGAAAGCCCGGTAGATGGCCTTTTAGCAGGTAGTAACCCCCCATAAGAGGTAGTGCCCTTACAGGCAGGTAGATGCCCCTGTAGCAAGTAGATGCCCCCTCTGTAGCCAGGTAGGTGCCCCCCCCTTTTTGCCAGGTAGGTGCCCCCTTTGTTTGCCAGGTAGGTGCCCCCCTTTTTTTTGCCAGGTAGGTGCCCCCCTTTGTTTGCCAGGTTGGTGCCCCCATTGTTGCCGGTAGGTGCCCCATTGTTGCCAGGTTTGATGCCCCCATTTTTGCCAGGCAGGTGCCCCCTCTGTTGCCAGGTAAGTGCCCCTCTGTTGCCAGGTAGATGTTCCCTCTGTTGCCAGGTAGATTTTCCCCCCTGTTGCCAGGTGCTGCCCCCTTGTTGCCAGGTAGTGCCCCCTCTGTTGCCAGGTAGATGCCCCCATTTTTGCCAGGTAGATGCCCCCATTTTGCCAGATAGTGCCCCTCTGTTGCCATGTAGATGCCCCCTCTGTTGAGGTAGATGTCACTCTGTTGCCAGGTTAGATGTCCCCTCTGTTGCCAGGTAGTGCCCCCCTCTGTTGCCGGTAGATGTCCCTCTGTTGCCAGGTAGTGCCCCCATTGTTGCCAGGCAGAGCCCCCATATAGCTAATAAAAATAAAATAATAAAATCCCCTTACCTACCCGGGGTCCCGCAGCACGGCCGTCCGGACATTCCTCGCGGCGCAGGGGGAAGGGAGAGCCGCGGTCACTCCCCTGCGCCGGTCCTTCCCCTGCGCCCCTGAATATTGTGCGGCGCACCACCGGGCTAGTCCCCCGGGTCGATTGCTAAGGTCTTAACAATCGACTTGAGGCCTTAAAACTGGCTTAACAACCGACTGGAGTGCGGAGTGATTGTAATCTTATCAACTGACTTGAGCTGAGGGCCTTAACAAACCGGTTAACGAGTTGCGGACTTCACAAGCGTAAATTATGTGTCCCCCGTGAAGTAAAAAGGGTCCCCCCCGTGTTATACGCCCCCCGAGGTGGGTTTATACTTTTATATCTCCCAGTAGGTAGGTGTGTGGTTTATATGTCCTAGCGCCCCAATTAAAAAAGTAATACCTTGCAGCAATTTTCCCCGACCTCGTTTCCGCCCCTGTCGTGTCGCTGTCCGGTCTTTTCTTCAGCGGTGTGCCGGCACCAGGCCGCGGGCGCGCAGCGTGATGACGCGCACGCCCCCCCGGGTTGTGCCCCCTCCCCCCGGCGGCAAGAACCCGTCCGACGCGCCACAGATTATCCGCGGAGCCTTTTGCTCCCGCTAAAAAAACAAAAATTATGTGCGTCCCCGGCGGACCCACCAACCCCCTGCCCCCCGCCAAGGTCCCAACCCCTAAACCCCATAGCTTAGCGTTACCCGGACATTGTTTTTTAATCAAACGGATTAGCAGCCTTTTAACCCCCTTAACAGACCCCAAAAACCCTAAATTATGTGTCCCCCAAAAGAAAGGGCCCCCTTTTTAAATCCCCCCCTTGGGAAACAAACCCCGGGGGGGGGCCAAATTAAAAAAGAAACCTTTTGCGCAATCTACCCGCTTCCCCGCGGGTTCCAGGGGTTTTTTTCCCCCTTTTGGGCCCCCACCCCCATATAGGGCCCGCCCCCCCCCCCACCGGTTGCCTCCCGCCCCGGATTTCGGCCGCGAACCGGCGCCGGCACCCACCCCCGCGCCGCCCGGCAACCCTAAAAAAAGGCGGGGTCGGCGGCCCAAGTCGGGGGGGGGGCCCAAACGGCGGCCCATTTTCCCCGGGACAAGGGGGAAGGGGGGGGGGCCCCCTCCCCCCCCCCCCGGCGGGGGGGTGAAGCGGGCGCAGGGGCCCCGCCCCTTTTGTAGGAGCGGCCCCCGGGCCCCGGTGCCGAGTAGCGACCCCCACTATCTGTCCCCCCCGCGGCCTTTTTAAAGAAACCCCCGCCGCTGGTGGCGGGTGGAATCCCCAAAACTGCCCCGGGGGAGGGCGGGAGGGGCCCAAATGCGGGACCCCCCGCCCAAAAAAGGGGAAAAGGGTTGGGATGTATCTGGTGAATTTGTGTGTGCCCGGAGCGGGGGCCCCCACTTTGCAGGTCCCCATTTTTCCCGGCCCCCCTGTCCCCCCCCCCTCGTGTGGGGGCCCTCGCCCCCCCACCCCTTGTGTGGGGGCCCCCCCGTCTCCCCAGCCCTTGTGTGGGGGACCCTCGCCCAAAACAGCCCTCTGTGGGGGGGTCCCCTTTGTCCCCCAGCCCCCGTGGGGGGGCCCCCTCTCGCCCAAAAGCCCCTCTTGGGGGGCCCCCTCGTCCCACACCCCTCTGTGTGGGGGCCCCCCTCGTTCCCACCCCCTTGGGGGGGGGCCCCCTCGTCCCACAGCCCTCTGTGTGGGGGCCCCCTGTCCCCACAGCCCTCTGTGGGGGGCCCCCTCGCCCCCGCCTTCTGTGTGGGGGCCCCCTGTCCCTACCCCCTCTGTGTGGGGGCCCATCCTCCCCCCATAAACATCAAAGGTGGGGGGACGAGGGGGCCCCCAAACAATTTTGGGGGGGTGAGGGGGCCCCCAACAAAAAGTAGGGGGACGGGGGGGCCCCCCCAACAAAGGGGGGGGGAGGGGGCCCCCACACAAAGGTGGGGGGACGGGGGGCCCCCACACACAAGGCTGGGGGGAAGGGGGGCCCCCCACAACAAGGTGGGGGGGAGGGGGCCAAAACCTACCCCCCGGGGTCCCCAGCTCCACCTATTGGTTTCCTACCTCTGGTTGCCCGCTACCTACCCCCCTGCTATACCTACCTCCCTAGACCCCTCCCTCCCTCGCTAGTACCCCCACATATCCCTCCTAGCTCCCCCTACTTCCCCTCCCTCCCTAGCTCCCCTATTTTCCTCCCTAGCTCCCACCTACATCCCTCCCCTTCCTCCCTAGCTCCCAGGTGACCGGGTCTTCCCCCCTAGTCCCTCCCTGTTCCCCCAGCTATCCTCCCTAGCTACCACCTGGCGCCTGGTCCCCTACCCCCCTATACACCTGCCTGGTCCCTCCCCTCCTAGTAACCCCGGGGGCCACCTACTACCCCCCGGGCTACCGGTTCAACCTCTGTCTTCCCCGCTACTCGGTTCTCCCACGGGGGCCCACTCTACGTTTGGGGGGGGGGGGGGGCTATACACCTAATTTTAGGGCCAAAGGGGGTCTTTATTCCATTTTTTGGCACTATGGATGGGGAGTTTGTCCCCGGGGGGGGGGGTGGCAAGGTAGGAAGTGATAAAAAAAAAAAAGTGAGGAGCTAGGGGTTTTTGTTGTGAATTTGCAGGGGGGAGTTGTGGCGGTGAAGTATCCCGGGGTTGGTGGATGGAGAAAGAAAAAAGGGAACTGAAAGACTCAGAAAGAAGAATGTAAATCCAAAATAAACGCATTGATATACCCTTATGGTCACTTTTGGGCGAATATTGGTCTTATTTTAATGAATTAATTCGTGATGTTTGAGGTTTATTAGCATTGGCATTCAGCATTTTTTTCTTTATTCGGGGGGGCAATGGGGTTGTGGGGCCGGGACTTGTTTGGGGGGGCCCGACGCTAGGTATGGGGCCAGAAAATTTCTGTTTGGGGCCCGGCCTATGGGATAAATAGTAACAAAAAAAAATTTTTTTTTAAAAATTAACCCCTTAAAGGAAACCCCCCGGTTTTTTTTTGGTGCACGTTTGTTTTTTTCCCCCCTCACCTTCTGAAAGCCATAAATTTTTTTTTTTTTCCCTACATAGCCCATGGGGGTTTTATTTTGCGGGACAAAATTACTTTCTAATGGGTTATTCATATCTATGATTTAATGGGAAACCCCCAAAAAAATCCAAGTGGGGCAAATTTTAAAAAAAATGTTTTTCGCCGTTTTTGGGGGTTTTGCTTTTACGACGTTCAATTTCGGTAAATTAATGTATTATTGTATTTAAGATTGATACGAATCGGCAATACCAAACATGTAGGGTTTCCATTATGTTTTTGGTAATAAAAAAAAAATTCCAAAAAAATTTTTTTTTTTTTTTAAATTTGCGCCCAAAAACTTTTTTTGAAAAAACTATGGACGTCAGTGGGGTGCATTTTTTTGCGGGCTGAAGTGTAGTTTTTATTGCTAGCAGTTTTGGGAAAGCATGGCTTTTTTTATAATTTTTATTTCCCTTTTTTTGGGGAGTAAAGCCAAAAAAGGGGAATTTTGGCGTTTGGAATTTTTTTCTTTAAGGTGTTCGCGTAAGGGATAAATGTGTTATTTTTTTAGATCGGACTTTTTCGGACGCGGGGATACCCAAAAAAGGTAACTTTTTTATTTTTTTAATGATTTTATTTATAAAAAAGGGGGGGGAAAGGGGGTGATTTTATTTTTAAAAATTTTTTTTTTGCACTTTAAAACTTTATTTTTTTTTTTTTTTTTACTGTAACATTTAGCCCCCTTGGGTTGCCCACTAGGGGGGGCGATTGTTAATACAAACTAATTTCATTTCATAGGCAATGAAATTTGGGTGTACAAGATTTGGGGGTTTCCCCCACTTCCCGTCGCGGACGGGAAATGGGGCAAAAAAACCGGGGCCCTGTAAATGAGGGAGCCCTTTAAGGGTCCCCCAAACCCTGTCCCCTCGTGGATAAAACGAGCACCCATCGGGTTATTCGCGCCGCGGCCATCTTTGCCGCCGGTGTTGATGGGTTTTTTAAAAGCGCCAGCGGGCGGAGCCCCGCCGGCGCTGTTACCGTGTGTTAGCGGCGATTTGCGGAGCATCCCCCTGCAAAGCCCTTAGCGGGGCCCTGGGGTCTCATAGCCCAGGGTCGTTAAGGGGTTAAAGAAAAAGACCCCCAAAAAACAAAATGATGACGATGAATGACTTACAACAAGGTTGACAAGGGCATGGAACCCCCCGCGGCCTCCCCGACCACAAACATTTACCAGGACATGCAGTTATTAATGATATAAGAAGCGATTACCCAAACCTAGTATCCCATCATACTGTACCAAAAAAAAAATTCACTATACAAGACCAAATTTCCAACAATGCTACTGATGGGACCTGATTATAGCCAGAACACGACCCAAATTAATACCCATAGTGACTAAATAAAACCCTATCTATTACTGGCAGTATACAAAACCAATAGTCCCCATAAAAATGAATATATGGTGACACCGTGTACAAGGTTTCTTACAATCGTGTTAAGCGCGTTACATCTTGTGTCCAGGTGCGTTTTTTCTGACAAGTTGTTTACTTGCCCTTTTTTTCTGCATTGGTTCAGACTACTAGATGACTTTCCCAGCCCCCACTTGTCCTGCAGATTTGACACAAAAAATCTTAGAATCCCCACTTTTTTAGCACTAAATCCCTGCCCCCACCTCTGTACAAACTTCAGGAGGGTGGGAGGGAAAGGGGTTTGGTCATAGTTAAAAGGCCCCCCAAACTCCCGGGGGGGAGGGGAAAAAACAGGGGGAATTTACCCCTGGAAATTGTTTAAAGCTAAGGCCTGTACTCCCCAGAAACATATTGCCAGGTAGTAGACCCTTAGGTAGTTGGTGGTTAGATAGGTAGGTAGGTAGGTTGGTAGGCTTCAGGTAGGTAGGTATTACATAGGCCCCAGGTAGGCAGTACATAGGCCTAAGGTAGGTAGGTTGGTCCTAGTTAGGCAGCAGTTAAGCAGGTCTCAGATAGGTAGATTACAGATAGATAGGTAGATTGGCCCTAAGTAGGCAGTAGTTAGGCCCCAGTTAGGTAGGCAGCCGTAAGGTAGGTAGGTAGGCACCAGGTAGTTAACTGGGCGAGAGATAGCTAGGCTTTAGGTGAGGCCCACATAGGTAGGTAGGTAAATAGGCTATAGGGGGCCCCAAAAAGGCAGGCAGACTTTAGCTAGGGGTCCATTTAGGCAGGCATGGTTTAGATTAGGATTTAGGCTATAGGGGGCCCCAGAAAGGCAAGGTTTAGGTAGGCTATAGGGTCCCCATATAGACAGGCAGGGTTGAGGTAGCTATAGGGGCATTATAGGTAGGCAGGCCGGGTTGAGGTAGCTATAGGGGCCATATAGGCAGGCAGGGTTTAGGTGACTATGGGGGCCATATA
Source organism: Phyllomedusa bahiana (assembly GCA_025379985.1). Taxonomy (NCBI): domain Eukaryota; kingdom Metazoa; phylum Chordata; class Amphibia; order Anura; family Hylidae; genus Phyllomedusa; species Phyllomedusa bahiana. The sequence continues at coordinate 18,419 of JAODAL010031755.1, forward strand.
TGTAGGCAGGCAGGGATTATGGTAATTTATAGGGACCCTATATAGGCAGGCAGGGCTTAGGTTGTTTGTAGGGGCCCCATATAGGCAGGCAGGGCCAAGATAGTCTATAGGGGCCATATATGTAGGCAGGCAGGGCTTAAAGTAGGCTATAGGGGCCCCATATAGGCAGGCAGAGCTTAGGGTGGTCTATAGGGGACCCTATATAGGCAGGCAGGGCTTTAGGGTGGTCTATAGGGGCCATATAGGCAGACAGGCCATAGGGCAAGCTTAATAAATGTTAAAAAAGGAAATCACTTATTCACCTGTCCCATAGTCCCTTGCAGCTCAGCTCCCGGGCAGTCTGTGCTTAATGCGGGCGGCGCGATGATGTGATGTCAGCACTGTGGGCGGGCGCCTGGTAGCAGATTAGCAGAGCAGACTGCAGGCGGCTCTTCTCTGCTACCACTGGCCAGTCCTGCCTTGAAAGCTCGGGACAGAGGGCCTGGGCGTTCAGAGGCAGCATGCTCCGGGCCCCGCAGCTCTGCCCCGCCGGCAGTGAACTGTTATGTTGACTGACGGCGGGCGCAGGGGCAGAACTACTGGGGTAGCAGGTGTGTCAGCAGCTGCCACTGGGCCCCCTAAGGTATTGGGCCCCTTGGCAGCTGCTACGTCTGCTATCCCGGTAGTTCCACCCCGGGTGGAGCGGATTTTCTTCTAGCGGCGTTCAGCAATTCTGGAAGCTCGTCTCAGCTGTTTGGTGGAATCTATGTGCCAGGGTTGTCTGTTGATTTTGCGGGTTCTATTGTGTGTGAGAGGAGCGACTGAGTCAAGGGTGGCAGTGACTGTGTGGTTGCAGAAAGTGGTGGCTGCATCTGGGTCATCAAGTGAGGACATGGTAGAAAGAGGTGCAAGAGAGTCAGAGTGAGGGTTAAGGTTTTGTAGGTTTCTGTGGGGATGTACTAGATTTGAGACAGGAGGGACAGGTGGAGTGGAGAATGTAAGCAGATTGTGGTCAGATATGGGGTTGGAGAGTTTGAGAAGTCGGCAAAGGGGGCAGATGCAGGTGAGGATGGGGTCCAGTGTGTGTCCATCTTTGTGTGTGGCTCCTGAGGTCCACTGTGAGAGGTTGAAGGAAGAGCATATATATGTCTCTTCTTAAGTCTACCCATCTATCTATCCCTATTTATCTATTTAGATCGATAGATAGAGATATAGGCATATATGGAAAGATAGATAGACAGACAGACAGACTGACTGACTGAGCCATGTTAATTTATATAATAAATTTAGAAATCTAAATGTGTGAAAACCTTCTTTAATTCACCCATCATTAGTCAAGTGAGGCTTTCATTTCCAGAGACTTCATCAAGTACCTAAAGTACCTGAATCTCCAATTGTAATGAGAGAACATTAATATATTGGATGGATAATTGATCTTACTATATTGGATAATGTTGCTGAAGGTGTAGAGTTAACAAAATGCAGCAATGAAATCAAAAGCATGATGCCAGGGTCTGTGTACAGCTTTATGTATAGACTTGATACAGCCATTGGGTTTTGTATGTATGCCTATCATGTATTCTCATCGTAAGTGGTCTTATGTGTTGTGTGTATGCGTACTCATACAGCTCAACACAACACTTTATTTGCTGCTAGCATTTGCAGGATCTCAAGTACCTCCTTCACAATCAGCCATCTATCTTCTGATGGATACACAATTGTTATGTGAGGCCTTTTCCAGCCTCTGTATCACTTCTCTTCTTCTTTGATGTATTGATGTGCTAATTAAAAGCTATGTGTTATACAACATTCATTGACTGGACATTGTGATCTGCTCACTTTACTTGTCCATGCACTGCCATCTGTGATTTTACTCTGGTTTATTGCTAACATAGCAAGTTGTGGCCAAGAAATGACAAAAGGATTTTCTAATTTCATGGTTGCTACATAGAAACTGGATGTTACCTACTACTTATTGACTCTGCATAACATTTTGGAGATAAAAATAACAGTTATAAAATACATTTAAATTATAATGCATATAATAAATGTAATTGGTTAACTGACATGCAGTTTAAAGAGAACCTGTCACATAGTTCATGCCCCCTTGCTGAGGATAGCACAAGCTAGTGACAGACATGCTGTTTCCTGCGCTGTGTCCCTTATTCTGTATGATGTTGTAGTTTTCGAGTATTTAGTGTTCAAATCTGCAGTTTTCAGCTAGAAAAGAGTCATGAAAAGAGTCATGTTTTCCATACATCGCCCACCTGAGTCTAGCCCCCCCCAGCTCAACTGATAAACCTATTACTTTGAATAGGTAGAAACATGTGAATAACTGTCAGTGGGCGGGACTAGCCTTTGGTGGGCAGGGCTAACACTTGCTTATGTATAAGATTTGAGTATTAAATATTCTAAAATTGCTGCATCTTACAGAATAAGGGACACAGCGCAGGAAACAGCATGTCTGTCACTAGCTTGTGCTGTCCCTACTAAAAAGTTGGGGTGTGGTCTCTAAAAATCAGGGGTGGCAAAATCAGGAACAACCCTGGGTGGCAAAAACTCTAGCTATGCCTCTGGCTGGCACCTTTACCTCCCATCCAAATGAAAGCCAGGTGTTCAGGTTATTGTCAGGATCACTTTGTTTTCAGCAAATAAATATTATTCTTTGTATAATGAGGTTGCCATAACTTTTAATATCATTGATTTGTAGTTATTTAATATGAACCATTATTATTTACTTCCAGAGCATAAAACCTGCCCTGACCATGTGGTGAACACTGCACAGCTTGTTGCAGTTACAGTATGTTTATTGCAACTTTGTTTTCTGTTAGTACTATGAATGGTATACAATATGTCTGGATACAGGTGATATTACTGTTTACTGTATGCTCCTGTTGGAAGTTTCACTACTACGACTATCCCCTGAGACAAGTTATAGAGAAGGATTTTGCAGCTGGGAGTTTTCCAGCACTACCTAAAACATTGTAAATATATGTTTCCCCTGAAGCAGTACATGACAGGAATGTGACCACATTGCTAGGAGATTATGGAACCGCGGCTATACCACAAACGCATAAAGAATTGCTGAGCCTTAAACTAGGTCAAACTATATGTTGCCAGGTAAACATCAACAGATAGCACATGCTAGCGAGCAATGTCTGGTGACTTTCAGTAAACAGTTCAGCTATGGATTACAGATGTAGGAAACTTCTGCTTGACATTTAACACATGACATTAACGCTAAGTTACATTTTGCTACATTCTGGTATGTAGCAAAATGTAACTATTTACTGGTCACATTGTGCTACATTATGATATTATTATGATAATATCTCTCTGTGCTATAATAAAATATTCTGCTTGGTGGGTGTAGATTTGTGGCCGAAACATCGTCTCTGAAATTGTTATAGAGTGAGGCCACAAATAATAAATCTCCTTGGTTGTGGGCAGGGCTGCCATAAATAATTTCAGGGCCCCATGCAGCTGTAGTATCCAGCCCCCTCCCCCCAGCCCATCACCAGTTCCTGTCCTGCACCATATCACTAGACCGCTCTTCTTTTTAAAACAAAATATTGATCAAGGCCCCTGACAGGAGTATTGCCAGTACTGCCCTGAGGGCACCACTGACTGTGGAAACCTATAGATGTAGTGCGATAAATTCACGGGGTTCATTCAAAGCCCTCCTCGCTGAGTGAGCACAATAGGGGAGGGTAGAGCAGTTGGGGGCTCCCATTTAAGTGGTTGGTGGGGGTTTCCAATTTTAAAACCCTCAGCAATCAGACATTTATCACCTGATAGGTGATACATTTCACTGATGGCACAACCCCTTTAACTTATCCACAGCACATGTTGTTTGTGTTATCGGGTGCAGAAATTGCAAACTTTAGGGCTAGGAATATGTTGTGTAGTTTGCTCCCATGACATGGCCAAGAACCGGGCCCCCAGCAAAACAGTGCAGCCAATGGTGGCTACAAGGGGTTGTGGTTGTGGCTGCATGAGGCAGGTTTTTGTGTGATCCCATCAGAGTAGTAACACAAAGTTTCAGGGCACTAGTGCAATAACTGAAATGGGCCCCCCATCTACCATGTGTCATTGACAATACTGGTGTCTTCTTTTGTGGCCGAAGGTCTTCTGGGCCAACTCAGACTGCATGGCCCGGTAGCGATTGCTACCTCTTCACCCTCTATGGCTACGCAAATGGGTCCCATCTAATATGTTGTTTGTAGAACCAGACAACTAAGGTAATGTATTGGTGAACATCTTCTCGACATATGAGGCACTTTTAATATATTGGCAGCATTAAGTCACTTTATTGTTTTGACATGAAGGCAACATTGAACATTTGGAGGTATTAGGTATTGTTAAAATAAAGAAACTAGAGAGAGGAGTTAGGAATCTAAAATTTATAACAGGGAGTATTTTGGATATTTACTATGGATACCAAGTGCTTCTATAGATTCAGTCGAATAAAGGCATCATCTGCAGATGTAGCAAAGATAAACTTGACAGATATCCATGATATCACAGCACAGAAAGTTATCTCAACCTTTTCAATGCATTTCAATGGCTTTGTTTGTGATCTAAGAACTCACAAAGCCATAATATCATGGTAAAGCTAAACTCTGCTCTATCTATACATACATTTATAATTGTCAGTGTTGTTTTTTAGCTATAGTTTTCAAGGTGAGTAAGCAATTTCTTCTTTTTTCTTTTTTAAATGTAGATTCAATATACGTGACTGTCAGCTAACTCAATGTTAATGACGATATTGCATGTTTAGTAACTTAATTAATATTAACCGTTTAGGACAAATGGACATAACTGTACTAATGGGGTATGGAGCAGGTTAGATGCAGCTGCCAGAAATGGAGGCAACACAGATACCAGTTGCTTAAAGGAGTTGTCTCCCTTCAGATTTCAGCCCAATGCTGAATGAAATACTTCCCATTTCCCGGGGTTCAGACTGACCCCTTTTGCTATGCTCTTTGCAACAGCTTTACCTCCCTGCCTGGCTCTGTTTTCAGATGCAAATTTAGATCAGATTAGTTTCTCAAACTACTAACAGGACTTCTTATCGATCCCCAAAACAAAAGCACTAATTACAGTTCTGTTTTTTTTACATAAATCAATTTTTTTTTTTTATGCTACACACGGACCGCGTGCCCCTGTGGATGAATCACCATGTTATCTCATTGAAAAAAACGCAGGGGAAATTTTAAAAGGGTGGGTTACTGGGGGAAACTAATAGCCAGGGGGGGTCATAAATTCACTTTTTTCTCCTTGGGGAAAACGGGGAAAACAAAGCAATATATTGGGAAAATGTCTTTTTTTGTGTTCCCCAAATTTGAAAGCTTTTTTTGTACGAGACAACCCCTTTAACCATTTAGACGCTGACTGTAGTTTCTAAAGGATTTGAATGTGGAGTCACATTCATTACTGACCCTGATTGCCCCCTCCCCCTGCAATGCAGTAGCGGAGAGCCATTGGGTTGTCATGGCATCCAACAACTTTATGAAGGCCTCGGTGTCTGCCATGTTTTTACTCCCATTAAACTAATAATAGAAGATGAATTGCATGCCAAATATAGTACAAGCAATCAAGCAATCAAACATACACACAGTAAAAAAATACTGTACAGACACCTGTTAGGAACATTGCCACGTTCCAGGTCCAGGTTTTACCAGGCCTATAAAAGCATGTTTCTGCCAGAAGCTAGAGCAGCAGTGGAGCTGGAGAGACGCCCTGACCCAAGAGGCTTGAAGGAAGCCTGTATGCCAGTAACCCGGAGTAACATTCCGTGGGGGCTGGTTAAATGTGGTTTTTGGGGGGCCTGAGAGTGCTAACCCAAGTTTTTAGAAGGCGTAATTTTAGTTTAGTGAGTGGCTAGACGGCCGAGATGTTTAATGATGTTTTGCATGGTTTTCTGTTTTCCCGTGAAAAGAAAAAGTAGCCAGGGCCCAATTTAAAAAAAAGCCATGTGGTTGGGTGAAAACTGGGTCAATACCATTCTACCAAGGATGGCAATCCCAAAAGTGAACTTAAGTGACACCCAGGACGGTCCCAGATGGTTCTAAAAACAGTTTAAACACAGACGTGTTCTTTTATGTTGGGGCTAAAAACCAAATACTTTTTTTTTTACTCTGTTTACCTTTGGGGGAGCAAAAAAGCCAGTCAAAGGGTTAATGGACTTTTTTTTTCCCTTACTACCTTAGGCTGATCCCTTTCAAGGGGGGAGGGGCAGGCATAAACTTTAAATCTATGTCCGGGTTAAAGCTGCAGCACAAACAAGCCCCAGCTTCCCCTATGGGGGGAGCTCACAACACCTGGGGAGGGAAATCTGCAGCAAACCCAAAAGGCCATAGCGCAGCAGCAACGGGTTATGGAACCGAAGGGTCAGCAACGGGCAAGCGCCAGCAGAGGATCCATACGGAAAACCATGCAGGTCAGAGGCCACCAAACAACTGCAATCCAGCGATGTCCTACTGACATGCCGTACGAGCACGGGAAAAAGCCCGCTCTGCAAGCCCCTGATGGGGGCCATAGGACGGAGGACTGTATGGGGCCCTCCAAAATGAACTTGGAGGACGACTTTTAGGCCTTTCTCATTGTGTTTGAAACCCTTGGCCGGAAAAAGCTACCCCCCGGAGCATGGGGTGAGGTTTTGGCCCCCATTTAACGGGGGGAACCCCAAAAAGGGCATATTTTTGACCTTGCCTTGCGGGAAAAAACGCTAAAGAATCCCCAAACCCTGAAAGTTTGGGGTTTCCTGGCCCGCCTGGGCTTTTAAGTTAGGGTTTGGGCCCAGAGGGAACATCACGGGGCGTACAGTGGGGGGGAAAACCACCAAGATTCACTGTTTGCCCTATTAAATTGGTCCCAAAAAGGGGTTGCGGGCCGGAGGTATGCCCCCCCTGCAAAAAAGGGTAGGGGCCGGTGGTCAGGAAAACCTTTTAATTTTTGCACTCTCTCCCACCCCCCCCCATACAGTGCATGGTGGCGCGGGGGGGGGAAACCCCAGAAAAAGCAGTTTGGACCGGGTTGGGACTAGTGTAAGGTTTCCCCAGGGAGAAACCCCCGGGGGGGTATAGGGAGCCGGAAGTCCCCCATACGGGGAGGGGCCCCGGGAGGAGGGGGACCCTGGGAAGAGGGGACCCAAAACCCTACGAGAGGGGGTTGCCAAGTCCAGGGGTAGGCCTGCCCCAGGGCGTAGGGGGGTGCCCGGGGGGAATTTCATTTGTTGGTGATTTAGGGCCTGGGTCACATGGCGGGTCATTTGCCCCCTCACCACAAAACCCCGGGGGACTGCTCTGGGGGCCCCACCCCCATTCCCGGGTTTGAGAAACCCCAAGGTGGCAGCGCCATGGCCAAAAACGGGGGGGGGGACCCCAGATGTGCCCCCTTTGCCCGGTGAGGAAAAACCCGGGTGTCCAGACTTTTTGGACCAGGGGGGCCGGGTTTTTTCGCTCATCGTGGCTACTCTTCCTCTTTAAAACGGGGCCCCAAAAGGGAAACCCTGGGGGTGCCTGTTTTCCCATGGGGACCCAAAGGGTTTTAAACCCCGGGGCCCCGGGTTTAAACCCTTGGGAGAGGAAAAGGGGGGGACCCTAAACTCACAAGGGTCGGGGGGGGAAAAAACTTATTGCTTAATGTTTTGGGGTTCATGATTGCCCTGGGTTCTGGGGGAAATTCCCGATTTTCCCGCTAATGGGCCTTGGCGAGAGAAAGTAGCAAAGGGAGGAAATTGGGAGGAAAATTTCCCCCAGTTAGATGTCCCTAGAGGAAATTTTGGTACACCCCGGCTACGGATTTGACTTTAAAAGAGGCGAGGGGGGGGGGCGGGGGATTGTCATCAATGGGGTACCCCGGGACCCGGGGGCGGGAACCCTTTTTCCCTTCCTTCCCCTTTGGAAAAAGATCTATTGTACAAAATTTTGAAAAAAATTTGGGGACGAGGTGGGGGAACTTTATAGTTCCGGGTTTTCCTATGGGTGATTTGGTCAGGGAAATTAGGGCCCCACCCCATGGGGTTTGGGGGCCCACCAAAGGGCCCGGAGAAGCCTGGAGGGGAATCCTGCAGGGTTTCTATGGGCCAGGATTTTTACCGAGAGATCATGACTTCTGCCGGCCTTTCCGGGGGGTCCCGGTTTACTTCCCCGGTGACAAACTTCCGAAAATCCTCTGGTCCCCTTGCCAATTATCGAGGGCCCCTTTGAAAAAGATGCGATGGATCTGGTAGGAAATTTGGGGGAAAAAAGGGTAGGGGCACCAAAACATCTTGGTCATTGTGGATTAAAGCCACCCCCATAAAACCCCGAAGCTGCCCCATGCGAAATCCCCCTTTTTCCAAAAATTATAGCCAGGGAGTTGTTTCCCTGGTTTCTTTGAACCCGGGATTCCCAGAAAAATTCCCCAAGGATCAAAGGGGGCCCCGGTTTTTCCCTGTCCAAAGGGGATGAGAGGACCCGTGGAAAAATTCTGAAAGTCAACCCCGTTGCGCACATCATCTACCACCCTCAGGGGGGATGGCCCCGGTGGGGCGATTTAATAAAAAAACCTTTAAAAGGGCCCTGCTAAAAAAGGTGGTAAGAAGGGGTGGATGGGGCTGGGGGGCTTTTCCCATTACCTTTTCCTATTATTTTCAATTAGGGAAAACCCCAATCCTCCCCAGGGTTTTCACCTTTCGAAAATTCTGTATGGCAGGCACCCCAAGGGGTGTTGGATGGGCGAGGGAAACCTGGGAAAGGGGGGGGGTTTCTTCTTTATTTAAAAGGGAAAATATAGGCCCCTTTCAGGGGGAGAATTTCCCGGGTGATGCCCCGTAGTAAAGGGGGAAATCTTTTGCAACGCAAGGGCCCAGTCCCGGGGGTATAAAAATAGGTCTGCCAAGCCCAAAAAGTTCAAATCCGGGAGACCGGGTGTTTTGTTAATTTTCCCCCCCGTGGAGAGTAATTCCTGGGCCAGATGCAGGGGCCCAAAGGGGATCGTTGAAAAATTGGGGAGGTTAAATACAGGGTAATCGCCAGGGGGGGAGAAAAAGCCCCATCAGGTGTCCATTCAACCTACTAAAAAAAACTGGAGGGAAAATTTTTGGGCCCCCGAATTTCCCCCCCCTTTCAGGGAAATAATTTTCCGAAAATGGGTTCATTGAAAATTGGCAGAGGACCCCGTCCCTTCCCAAAAGCAAGGGAAAGCAAAGGGGGCTAATTTAACAGAAAAGAGATTTGTTTTACGAGAACCCCCGGGCCCCCATAATATGATAAAACCCAAAGAAATCCTCACAGAAACCCCCGGTCCCAGTGAAAACCCAAAAACCTATTGGGGCCCGGAAAACCCTCGGGAAGTCATTGCCAAGGGGGTTTAAAAAAAATGTTAAACTTTTGGGGAATTGAGAGGCCAAAAAAATGGGTGGTCCAGCCCTAAATTTTACTACTAACCCAAAACCCCAGTTGGGGGAAAAGGAGGGTTCTGCAAAAGGGTTTCCGTCGGTTTTTAATGAGGGAAACTAGGGGGGATGCCCACCCCATGCCCAGGGGGGGAGAGAGGTTGATTGAGCTTGGGCCTGCAAGGTATTTTTAAAACCCCCTTTGGGAAACCCCACGGGAAAAGGAATTTTTCAAACCCCAAAGGGAAAGGAAAACGAGAGAGACCCATTTTTTTTTTCCACACCCGAGGGGGCCTTTTAAAATATGTGTGGATGCCGTTTGGGTTTTAAAGGGGGCTCCGGGGCACTTTCCAGAGGGCCATGGACCAAGTTTTATGTCCCCCTAGGGAATTTGCGGCTGCCTACTTAGATGACATTATCATTTTTAGTCATGACTGGGAGAGTCACCTGAGGAAAGTTCAGGCTTTTCCTTGATCCCCTGCGGAAGGCCGGGTTTACAATTAACCCCAAGTAAATGTGCCCTGGGGATGGAGGAGTAGAAGTACTTAGGCTACGTAGTGGGAAGGGCGGTGATTAAACCCCAGATGAATATGGTTGAGGCTATTCAGAAATGGCCCCGCCCCTTACCAAGAAACAGGTCAGGGCATTTCTTGGCATAAGTGGCTATTATAGGCGCTTTATCCCTAGGGTTCGCGGAAATAGCCGTTCCATTAAACCAGATTTGACAAAGGGGAAAGAACATCCGCCATGATTTAAGTGGTCCCCAAAGCAGAGGGGGCGTTTCAGGAGCTCAAACGGGCCCCTATGCAGAAAAACAGTGTTGGTACCCCCAAAACTTCTCCCGGGAATTTGTGGTCCAGGCGGATGCGTCGGATGTGGGTCTGGGTGCAGTCATGTCCCAGGTGGCGAATGGTGAAGAGCGCCCGGTAATGAACCTGAGTAGAAAGCTCTCCCCAGCAGAGAGGAATTATGCCATTGTGGAAAAGGAGTGTTTGGCCATAAAGTGGGCATTAGACTCCCTTAGGTATTACCTGCTAGGAAGGGGGTTCGGGGCTGGTATCCGACCATGCCCCACTAAAATGGATGCGGGAGAAGAAAGGGAGCAATGCTCGGGCAACCCGTTGGTTTCTGGCATTACAGGATTTCTCATTCTCCGTAGAACTTAGGCCAGGCAAACTTCAGGGAAATGCGGATGCATTATCCAGGGTGTACAGTTTGGTGGCTGAAATTTCCCAAAACTCTGGTTTTAGGCGAGGGGAGGGGATGTAGAAAGGTACAAGGGACCGTGGTGGACGGCCGATATGTCTCATCGAGATGCCTGGTCTTGGTGTGGTAAAAAGCCATATAGTACTGGTGTCAGCGACATTAGGCCACTGACACACGTTCACACATAAGTGTAGTATAACTGCTATGCGGTTAATCTGGTCGGCTTTTTACTGGAGTAGCTAAAAGAGCGGGGTAGGATGGCTACTCCCATGTTCCAGGTCCAGGCCTGGTTTTGTGTGTTACCAGACTATGTAAGCCTGGCAAGTCAGGTGAGCAGGGGGTGTGTGTCTGTTCAGAAGGAGATCTGACAGTGTGTGAGCTGGAGAGGACTTCTACAGCAGGCTGTTGGTGAATCACCTTGTGGGTTTATCCTGGTGGAGAAACAACCCAGAGACTGTGAGTCTTATAACACGGACTGTGTTCTTTTATGTTGTGTTTTATGTTATGAATTCAAGCTACGTTGTTTTGTTTTACTCTGTTTACCTTGGTGGAGCAATAAACGTCAGTCAAAGGAGTAAATGGACTTTGTTTCCCTTACTACCATTGGGCTGATCCTCAATATATATATATATATATTTATTTGGTATTACCTGAATTGTACTGACCCATAGAATACAGATAGCATGTCATGTATAAAAACCAGTAAGCAGAACTCCCACAAGCATGTCACAATTGCATTCTTTTCACTTTTAACTCCACAAGGAAGTTTTGCAAGATTTGGCGGTACATTTCATAGTACAATTAATGACCGTATTAAAAAGGGCATCTTGTCCCACAAAAAACAAGCCCTCTTATGTCTATTCAGATACAAAAACAAAAAAAAAAAAATGCCTCTTTAAAGGTGGGAAGAAAAAAAAGAAAAATCCGAAATGAGCTGTATCCTAAAGGAGTTAATAGGTAAGGAAAAAGGTGAATATTTCCAGTGTCCTGTACAATAAAACTTCAAACATTTATTGGAAAATGTTGTGATCCCAATAGGTCATACATTGAAGCCTACGCATTCAAGGCTTCAAGACATAGCAAAAGACTGAAACGCGCAGGTTCCGATTTGTGTCCTATCGGGATCATGGCTTTTAACATTTTCCCAAAAATCTTTGAAGTTGTATTATCTGAGACACTGGATGTATTCACCTCTTTCTTCTTGGATCATTCAGGTAGAAGTTTGCTGCCAGGGTTGTGCTTCCTACGGTCAAGCTGTGGTGAACTGGTTTTGTGTTGTCTTTGCTATATTTATAAGTGACTATGGTTTCTGCTCTTTGACTACTTGAAAGCCAGGGAGAGGTGCCTTTGGAGTTAAACATATAATTGCTGTCAGCACCTGTGGAACAGGATTCAGGTTATGGCTTTAAACCTGTGTTTTTAGAGTTGAGAGTTCTGATTAAGGTCCTTATGCTTAATTTTAAAGGGGCATTCTCACGACATTGATTAGCATTCAGCAAGAAGGCAAGGGTAAATAAAGACTATTAAAAATACATTGCTATTCTAATTTTGCTTTCTTTGCTTCTCCTGCTTGTTTATAAAAGATTTCCTAGGCTACTAACCACCTCTTTCTGCTTGCTCTAGCAGTGGCTAAGATATCGAAGTCACTCCCTGCTGTGTCTTATTAGCAGCACAGGAGCCTGTCACCATATGTGACTGCGCATCCAGGGTTGCTGGTTATACTTTTCCTTTTCTTCCCATTGACTAGTCCACAGCATTAGTGGATCATATGAGTTTGGACTATTCACATATAGGGTAAGCTGCAGTTTTTGGGTAGGGTCATATCTGGGTTGGTATACCCTTTCTCTCCTCTCCTGTATTTCTTTTTTTTACCACTTTGAGCATATCAGTGTTTCACCTTTCTCTTTTCTACAATATTAATGGAATAAAGTTGCACCATTTTATTATGATGAGTTCCAAATGTCCTGGTTACCGTTGCTACAGTTTAGCTGGATCCACTAATGACCTACATTATTTTGAATTTGGAATTGTGGCTTGATCTGGCAAAAACCTCTGTTGTAGATGCGAGCTCCCCTCCTCTCTGCCAAGAACGTGTCACGATGGCAAAAGGAATGGAAGGTGGATCCCCTGGTCACTGTGTAGAGTTGGCGTGACCTACGTCGAGTAGCGGAGTCTAAGGAGCCCCTTGTCTTTGCCGGTGCCCGCCGCAAAGCAGGGCGGACTTTGCCACAGGGAATTCCCCCAGGTCGCTACCCCCCGACACTGGTCCTAGCGGTGACAGCCGAAGCAGGAGGCGTAGAACACAGAACAGGCCGGAACGTGGAGCAGAAGCTGGGATGGACAGGCTTGGCAGGAACAGCACGTGGCAGACGAAGGTCAGACAGGTTAGGCTTAGACAGGACCAGGAACGCAGATGCTAGTGTAAAGGATTCACTAGGGAGTGCACAAAAGGACGTCACTAGGGAACGGACACTAATAACTTTGTGCAGACGGCAGGAAGAGGAATCCCTAAAATCCCCTGCCCAAATTCCATCGGCGGACATAGAATTACCTGCTGTGCGCTGGCCCTTTAAATCCAGCAGAATGGTGCGTGTGCGTCCATAGTAGCCAGCAGGGAAAGTGTGTCCAGAAGCAAGAGGAGACAGAGAAGCATGCCGATTGAGGACGAAGCAGGCTGGGGCCAGGTGAGTATGAGTGCAGGAAGCGCGTCCGGGAGCAGTCATGCTTGCAGGCAGAGGCTCGGACCACGGCGCGAGGCATACCAGGAGCCAAGTGGCGAGTGCGGCATGCAGTGTAGCAGAATGTTATAGCTGTATGCTCTTCCTGAAGCAATACAAGGTACCCATCGAAGCAATAAACATCAATTAAAAAGATTTTATAGCGACATAATATTAATATGCCTAAAATATAAAACATAGTAATGCACTTACCTTATTCATTCTGTGTCATTCCTACTACACCGATCTCAGGTATATGTAATGATGTGATGTCCATGTCTCATTTGACCACTGGAGCCTATATTCTTTTCATGCTTTATTTTTCCATCTGTAGAAATTTATTTTTTATTGCTACTATTTGGGGGTTTATACAACTTTCACTTCTTTCCAATTTGTTTGGGAAGAGAGGCATCTGAAAAAGCACAATTCTGACAATGGATATTTTTTATGACATTTACTATTCTCGATAAAAAGGTTATATTCTAATAGATCAGACTTCACAGAGATATCAATGGAAAGTTTGCAAAATTTTTTATATGATAAATCGGAAATGTGGTGTGTTTTGAACTGTGACAATTTTTTTCAGTTTTGTAAATCTTCAAACTTTTTTTCTAACTTATTTTTTCGTCCCCATGATGAAAAATTGGTACTTGACCAATAAGAGGTGTGATCTCTTGTACACTATGACAATACGAATGTGTTACAGCATAATGAAAAATTACCACTCTTTTATTAAATCCTGTCCATGGTAGAGTGTGATGGGAGCAATAAAATAGCAGGTCTAGGGGCCTACATTAGGCCCTGGCTGACATGACATTCAAATGGCAGCTTGCCGGGAGAAGGCATTTCCAGCAGAAGAGGGCAACACTCTACTTTTTGGTGTCTTAGATGCCCTGGTTGTACCAACTGTAGCATTTAAATGGTTGAATGCTGGGATTAGAGTTATCTATGATCCTAGCAGCTGATAGCAGAAGCCGGCATCAGCTAACAGCCATCAGCTTGCTCCATACTCACCTCCTAACATTATGACGTTCATGTATGTAAAGTGTCCTGAAAGGGTTAAACTATCATCGCTCAGTGAGTCCTATGAGCTGTCATAGTGGGTTATATTTGTGGATGCACTTAGCTTTTTAAATTGGATCTGTAACTTTCTTGAACAACTATGAAACATTTTAAATGTTATATAAATCTAACGTCATAAGGAGCTCCACTAGAAGGCCCCCATCAGGGGAGTACCTAAAGACTCATGGGCCCTGGTGAAAAAATGCAGCTTGAGCCCACTTATGCACAGACCATGGCTGTGGACCACTACTTTTCAACAACAGGTTCCTTATTTGACATGACGGATGTTTGCGGGGTACAGTAACCATATAGTGGTAGACACCAGTGCATACAGGCTCTGCAGACTGTATATTACCACAATTCAGACACCATATAGTGGTAGATACCAGTGTACACAGACTGTGCAGACCATATATTACCTCAAAACAGTGACCATATAGTGGTAGACACCAGTGCATACAGGCTCTGCAGACTGTATATTAGCACAATTCAGACACCATATAGTGCTAGACACCAGTGCATACAGGCTCTGCAGACTGTATATTACCACAATTCAGACACCATATAGTGCTAGACACCAGTGCATACAGGCTCTGCAGACTGTATAATACCACAATTCAGACACCATATAGTGCTAGACACCAGTGTACACAGGCTCTGTAGACATAAGTGATTACAGTGCAGTTACATCCAGGGACTCACAGGTGACGTCTGATGAGTTGTTCTCTTTCCCTTTTCTTTCTTCATCTGATCCAGACCATCATGACGTCTTCTCCTGGCCACAACTCGTCCCTGCAGAATTTACCGTACAAATATATTAGATGTCTCACTTTTCCAGCACCTCTCTACCAATCCCCACATTAGTAAAAACTTTCCATCCATAGTGCCCCAAATGATAACAGTGCACCCTTTGGTGGCTCACACAGTAATTGTATCCCAAACATTGAAAGTGCCCTCAGCCGATTATAGTGCCCCCAGTTGTGTCACCAGTAGATAGGAACACACCCCCTATATTAGATAG
The DNA here is from genome assembly GCA_025379985.1 of Phyllomedusa bahiana. Classification (NCBI taxonomy): domain Eukaryota; kingdom Metazoa; phylum Chordata; class Amphibia; order Anura; family Hylidae; genus Phyllomedusa; species Phyllomedusa bahiana. Next base: position 33,786 of record JAODAL010031755.1, read on the forward strand.
CCCTTCACAAAAAAATTAGGCAGGCAGCTAGGTAGATTAGTTTGTTAAGTGGTAATCTCTTAAGTAGGTAAAATCCCTTTCAGTATAGGGCCCAATCTAGATAGGTAGGGTGCCTTCTAGTAGGTAGGTAGGTAGATAGGGCCCTTTCTAGCAGTTAGGTAGATAGGGCCCTCTTTCGTAGGTAGCTAGACAGAGCCCCCTATAGTAGGTAGGCAGGTAGGTAGATAGGGCCCTTTATAGTTAGTAGAAAGGGCATCTTCAATTAGGTAGATAGGTAAGGATTTCCTCCAGTAGGTAGGAAGATATGCCCCCCCCCCCCCCACCTATAAAAAAAAAAAATAATAGTACTCACCTCGGCACTCCCTTGTTCCCCTGCCGAACACCTGTCTTTAAATCCAGAGCGGGTGGCGTGACGCCATCATGGCCCCCATAGATTCAAGTCATAGATGCTGCATTCTTTAAAAATTATAATCATGTTTTAGTTTAAAAAATAGTATTTATTTATTTCATCTGTCCCTATGAAATTGTGTTCACTTCAATACATTATATCACATACTATCCTCCATGGGCCGGACCTATATTACTATTTATCCTGAATGTCCAGCTTCATAAATAGAATTTGGAACGGCAGTAAAAACTAGTGCTAATCCAAGCAGATTTATGTACCTTTCAGGGTCTAGGGAATACGTACAGTGTGATAGAGGTAGACTATGCACCTGCTCTTCGGGACTGGGGGCTCAGCCCTTGTTGCTACTATGTGGCGAAAACTCTGGAAGGATTTTTCTGTTCAGAAAAACTGCATTTGTCAAAAATGGGAAACGAAATTAAAATGGCACGGGTAAGGAAACATGAAACCCTTTTCTCCTAGGTGGCATAACCGCTATTATAAATGGATTCTTTTTAATCTTTGGAATCCTCTCTTATCTGCATGTGACTGGTTTGTGGGGTTATGGTTAAGAACACAAATGGGCACACTAATGGAAACCATTATTGGTTATCTTCCATCTAAGAATATAACAGACTACAAATTGAGCATAAAATTGAAAGACTTTTTTTCATTAGATGGGAAGAGACTTATTTATCTTTGTAATGTCTGGCCCAGGTTTTTATGCTTAGCCTCAAAATGTCATTGAAAAATTCTAGTAATGGTGCATAATATCCAGAGTGACTGGATAGCGCTGGGAGTGACTCAATAAGGTCCTGATAGGTTCTCACAGGTTTCTGTAACCATGCTGACTGCTTCCCACAGCTGCTGGAGGGTGCATGGGGGAGGAACCATAGAGTGAACATGATGATTGCGGTGTTCCTACAGATGATGAATTGGGTTCAAGTCTGGTGAATTAAGCTGCTAGGGTAATACTTGGAGGTCTTGGTTATGTTCTTCCTGACAATTTTGGACATTTCTAACTATGTGAAATGTTTCATTGTTTTTTGCTGGAAGAATCCATACCTGGTAAGACAATCAACATGTATGGGTGTATGTGATGTGCAAGAATAAATTCAGTTGATGTGCATTCCACATGGACGAATGGCCACAAAAAATTACCCAGACCATTATGCTGCCACCACCAGTCTGTGTTCTTCCAGCAATGGTTGCAGGGTGTTTGCTCTCTGATGTCTCTCACCTGACATGCCCATGTCTATCTTTTCGATAAAGCAGAAAACGTTACTCATGAGAGAAGGTCAGTCAGCAGAGATTCAATTCTGAATACTGCTATGAAAATTGGAGTCTTTTCTGCTGATGCAACTTTGTTAGCAGAGGTGCAGTGACATCCATCTACTTTGGAGCTCCATACAGAATTTGGGGTAGCTGAACTGTTGTCTGAAACACTCACCTGATAGCCCCCTGGTTCGTACTGACAGTGTGCTGCTTCACTGTAGTGTGTTGTTCTGCCTTTGCACACCTTTGTATCTGACATTCATCTCTCATATTAATAGCAGGTGGTGCTTCGCTGTTTCCATACCACTTATTTACAATGGCAACATTTGTCCACTGATGATACACTTTCACCATAGCAGCAAATACTGCCCCCTTTACCCAAAAGCTAATAATCACCATTTTATGCAACTCTGTTAATTTTCCCCTTTTAGCCAGGATGTGTGCAGCCTCTTACACTAAGCCTGCTCACAACACATGGGACTTCCCTTATGAGAATCGCACTGCCGACATTGAAAGTAGGAAGTTGTCTAACAGGGATGTAGCTATATGAGGTGCAGCCGCTACTGGGCCCTGGAACCTGAGGGAACCCAAAAACCCTTCTTCCACATAAGAAGATACCAATATTATAAGTGGCACATGTTAGGTGGGGGCCCTGTTATAGATTTCGCATGGGAGCCCAGGAGCTTTAAGTTACTCCTCTGGACTTGACTGTGTATATAACTCTGGAGAGTGAGCAAGAAAACTAAGCTGCAGCCCTGTTATACCGATATACATTAATCTGCTAATCCTTGATTATCCAGTTAGCCCTTCTTATTACTCTCTGCGTGACTTACTTGCTATAAAGCCTGCGTTCATCTCCAACTCTTCCCTGCCCGCGGCAAGAGCCACAGGGCTGAAACATGTACTTTTGTTAGTGCACATTCACACCTTGCCCGGGTTCTACATGTGCATCTGCACTGTGCTGTGAACTGACATGTACAGTTCCTCACTGTTCTTCAACTAACTCTTTAAGTACTCCCCAGAAACCATGTTTGCAGGATATTCTCATGCACCACTAGTTTACTCTTGTTCATGGTGCTTTACATGATTCCATTTGCCTGTGGGCAACACTTATGTGACAAACATTGCATGACTAGAATTTTTGGTACTGTTAGTCAGAACATCAGTCTGAAAGTAGCTAGACATTACTAACTTGCTCAGAAATGCCATACTGCATTCTGAAATCACATTGTATTTTTAATAGGAATTGTAATTTTTGGGCAATATAATTACCTTTCTTACTGTTCTCAATACATGTACCAAGTGCCCCAGTTTTGTATCAAAGGGGTTTTCTCACCACAGGCATCTTGGGCTTTCTCTGTCTTAAAGTTTCAAATCCAGCAGTGGGTTTCTCCTCCCAATAGGCGTGTCTTCACTCATTGAAGAGTTTTGACATCATCACACCTCCTCCTTGCTCCCTCCTGAGTAATTATCATCCTGTGTGAACAGTGGATGGGATGGAAGTGTCACAACTCTGCAGACCTCCTGCAATGTTCAGTTCTCATGCCTGGAGAGCTGTCACCTCCGTTCACAAGCACCTTGTAACCAGAACACCTGCATTGCTGTAAACAGTTATACATACAGCCCCCAAATATTACAGAAAGAGACATCTTATCATTTTGTCTAGCAGAGTGTATTATGTGTGTGTTATATTATATGGGGTATAATATATAGGGTATATTATATGGCTCAGAGGGAAGTGAGCACAGAGAGTACAGGCAGCCAATCACAGCATAGGAGACATGTCTTGACCAGGGGGCGTGACCCAACCAGGGGGTTGAGCTAAATATAAGGTAGCCAATCACAGCAAAGAGGGCGTGGTCTGACCCCAGGCTGCAGTTTTAGGTGTGTAAAACACACAGGTTAGCTCATATATGTTATACTAAGGGATTTAGGTAATACAAACCAATTGCAAAAGTGCTTATTTTTCTGTCCCCATCATTACAGATACTATGCTTGTAGCAAGAAAACCCCTTTAAGTAACCATGACTAAGCATTGCTTAAGATTCAGTGTATTGCTTAAGATTTAGATTACTTTTATCATTAGTTTTCTGTTTTGGCTGATAATCAACCTTTAAAGGATTTCTGAGGTAGAACATTCCTAGTTGCCATTAGTTGTTCATGTAGAATGAATGACTGGAGGACCAGATTCAAGGTGCTATTAGGGTATGGTCACACAATGTACTGCAGTGCTTATTCGCCGCAAGTAATTGACATGTCACTTATCTCCCCGCACGTACAATATGATTGTATTGTACAAGGTGGGAGATGAGGCGTAATCCATAGTTCTCTTTGAGAACTATGGATTACGCCTCTTCTCCCACCTCATACAGAACCTCTTTGAGAACTATGGATTACCATAATTTCGGCACGCATCTCGCCCGTATTAGAGCGCAAATATGCAGCGAAACGTGCGCCGAAATTACTCCGTGTGAACATAGACTTAGAACCTATATGTCTTTAATATGCAAATGAAGTGAAAGCTAGCCCATCTTATACAATTGCACACAAGCAATTTCTGGAAAAGATAATGCTGGCTATGATACAAAGGTGTAAGAACACACAGTACAACACAGCTTACTGTACACTGACCTCTGTCCACCACCAAAAGTGCAGTGTGATGCTCTGGGCAATGTTCTTCTAGTAAATCTTGGGTCCTGTCACAGTAGAAAATACATTTTCTCAAATGTCACTTTTAATTAAATAATTTAAAAAGAGTTTATACAAACTATTGAAACTGGTCAGTGAGCTAAGGTGGTGACTAACAAGGTGCAGCTTGTTCAAATGTACTCACTAGTCACAGGGCTATTGATAACAAAGTGCAGCACTCACTTTCCTCTCACTGCAGTGATTTATATAATAGAAAGTCGCATATGCACTCAAAGGGCGACATGTATGAACGGTATTTACGCCTGTTTTCTGGCGTATCCTGTGCCTCACCGGCCCCAATACCCTGTCGGACGCAATTTTGACCAATCAAAATCAAAGGCGGGACAGTTCAAAATACAGTAAAAATGCAGAAAAGAGCTGATTGGTTGAGCTAGCGGGGGCTTGGCTATCAATCAGAGTGCGAGCTACTTGTCCCATTGTAGTCTATGGAGAGATAGAGGCAATGAAATCTCGGCTCTCAGCGCCGTGCGGCATGGAGTATGATTAAAAAAATCATTTTTATTAGGTGTAAAACATTATCTGAAAAAGAGCTGAAACCTTCTATAAAAAAAAAGCAACCCAAATCCCAAATCACCGCGTTTGTCGCCGAGACGCGAACATCGGGAAATTGCGATATAGAGATATAGAGAATTGCCGGGAAATACAGTAATTCAAATTGTTTAAGCGCTTCTCATTGGTCGGCAGAAACCAACCAATCAGAATAGGAGCGACAGGGAACCATTATAACCTATGGAGAGGTAGGGACCAATAAAATTTGAAAAGGCGGACAGTTCAAAATACAGTAAAAAAGGCAGAAAAAAGCTGATTGGTTTGAGCCAGGCGGCAGATATGAATCCACCAATCAGATGTAGTGCATCTATTTTGAATGGAGAATGAAGGGCGTGATAGAAGGGTGCCCTAAAAGTTATTACTGTCTATGGGAAATATTCTAGTACTGTGATTGGTTGGTGGGAAGAGGGGCTCGTCCTGCTTAGCCAATCAGCGGCTGAGCTACCTTCTCGTAGAGTTCTATGGGGAAAAGAAATGCAGAGCGAGCTCTGTTTGTGATTGGCTAAGTTAAAGAGGCGCGGTTATTTGGACCAATGGGAGAGCGAGCGACGCTCTTATGGGTTTTCTAATGCAATCTGCACGTAAAACTGTACGTGCCCGAAATAAAATGATAAGACTCCCGAAGTTGTACTGATGTGTATATAAAATGATCAATAATATGGGGGTAACGAAAAAAAAAAAAAACATTTTTATTTCTTTATTTTCGTTGCACCCATACTATTGATCAGTGGCTAACGAAAATAAAGAAATAAAAATGAATTTATTGAATATTTTTTTTTGGTTTCCCCAAAATTATTGATCATTTTTATACACATCGGTTTCAACTTCGTGAGTCTTATCATTTTATTTCGGGCACGTACAGTTTTATTGCAGATTGCATTAGAAAACCCATAGGAGCGTCGCTCGCTATCCCATTGGTCCAAATAACCGTGACTCTTTTAACTTAGCCAATCACAAACAGAGCTCGCTCTGCATTTCTTTCCCCATAGAACTCTATGAGAAGGTTTGCCAGCCGCTGATTGGCTAAGCAGGACGAGCCCCTCTTCCCACCAACCAATCACAGTACTAGAATATTTCCCATAGACAGTAATAACTTTTAGGGCACCCTTTTATCCCACCCTTTTTGCTCCACTCCAAATAGACGCACTACATCTGATTGGTGGATTCATATCTGCCGCCTGGTCTCAACCAATCAGCTCTTTTCTGCCTTTTTTACTGTATTTTGAACTGTCCGCCTTTTCATTTGATTGGTCCATACTTCTCCATAGCTTATAATGGTTCCCTGTCGCTCCTATTCTGATGGGTTGGTTTCTGACGACCAATGAGAAGAGCTTAAAGAATTTGAATTACTGTATTTCCCGGCAATTCTCTATATCTCTATATCGCAATTCCTGATGTAGCGCCGGTCTCGGCGACAAACGTGTTGTTTTGGGGTTTGATTGCTTTTTGTTTATAGAAGGTTTCAAACTCTTTTTCAATAATTTTTACACCCAATAAAAATGATTTTTTTAATCAACTCCATGCCGCACGGCGCTGAGAGCCGAGATTTCATTGCCTCTATCTCTCCATTGACTACAATGGGACAAAATAGCTCGCACTCTGATTGATAGACCAAGCCCCCGCTAGCTCAACCAATCAGCTCTTTCTGCATTTTTACTGTATTTTGAACTGTCCCGCCTTTGATTTTGATTGGTCAAAATTGCGTCCGACAGGGTATTCGGGCCGGTGAGGCACAGGATACGCCAGAAAACAGGTGTAAATACCGTTCAACGTTCTAGATTTTTGGAAAGTGATTTTATTTATGTATTTTTTTTTAGTAGGTTTAGCTCTTTTTCAGAGAAATGTTTTACGCCTTTTAAAAAGGGGAAATTTTTTTTATTTATACTCCGCAAAGAACTCTTTAATGATTTCTTGCTGATTTCCAGCCTGTCTCGAATCGGAAACATGTTAGGCGCGTCCCTTCTGCGCCTAACCCCCGCCCTCGCCCCACACACGGGCAGGCCGGTGAATTTCCCCGCGGTATGAGCATACCTCCTCGGACGGCAATATAAAGGGGGGAAAGCCAAGTCCCCCCCCGCCCACAACGGGGGGCCTTTTAAGGTTTTTCCCCGGGGGCCAATTTTACGCCCCCACTCCCGGGGACGAAAGGACGCGGCGGATTTTACAGGGTATGATGGGCCCCCGGGAACCCGACATAATGGGGTTAAAATTTCCCCCCGGGGAAAAACTGGCGGAAACATGCGCTCCACGGGGCGAGATTCTACATGCCCCAAAAAATTCCTAAACCATAATGCTGTAAAAAGAAAAATTCACGTTTTAGTTTTACTTTTTTATCTTCTATGGTTAATGACATTTCCATCAGTCGGGTTCTTCCGACCCACCCTACCCTAACCCTTTCAGGAGGAGTGATCGCCCCTTTTCGGGGGGGCCCCATCAGTGGCAAACCCGTATGCAGCTAAAAGCCCCTGAGAAAAAAAATGGAAAAAATAAAATAAATAAAAATGATCCCCCCTAATAGCCAAAAGTATTGGGCAATTTTGAGAATTTGGCTTTTATCAATGTGACTATCATTTTTTGCTCATTACATGTCCCTGGACTTGTAATGCTTTTGACCAAGATACCTGTTTAGTCGCTGTGTTTACTCACTGATCCTAATTTGGGTTCTATATTTTGTCTTTTTAATTCATTGAATTAAAAGTGACGTTTTAATGAGAGCTTTAAGAAAATGTATTTTCTTCTCTGACTAATTGTATTGGCTCTGGTTAGTTATCGAATTGTCTGTGATTTTAAATCCTGGGTCTTGGCAATAACATAGATGTTTTTATGAAATGTACTACCAATGTTTAAACTACATGGCCCTTGAAATCAAACATGAAATACAAGTCCTGTTGGGCTATGTTCACACGGCTGATTTTGGGACAGATTTCAGTTCGTATTTCGTGCCGTACTGCGCGCAAATACGGCTGAATTCCGTCCCTGTCATTACGGTAATCCACAGTTCTCCTCTCCCCGCTTGCGAAATACGGTGAGCGGGGAGAAAGTGACATGCACATTATCCCGGCGGGATACGCGCCGTGGATAATGAAAGTCTATGGGTCCGGCGAAATCCGTCCCGCAATTACGCCGTGAATAAGCCATCTGAACATAGCCTTAGTCTTGAAAATGATGACTCATAATCAGTGACTGTCATAATCAAACATTCTGATGTTGGGAACTTGTTGACCACCATGCCTACAGAAATATGCGCTTGTATCTTCTGTTACCAGATCCAACATGAATGCCAGGATGCAAGTTTTCCTAGTAGAAAACTACTAAAATGATCACACTGCATGATGAGATGGCCTTTATGTCATCAAGATCTCCACAGGTCTACAAAATATTCATAAAAGGTACTAATCCCATTTGTAGCAGAACCATCGTTTCCAGGGTAGATATTATCACACAGGTCCTTAGACACTTTGTAACAACTTTCCCATCTTTATACTTATGATAAAATGAACCTTATGAAGAAGCTACAAGGTATTAATGTAGCCTAACATTTGGCTTGTGAGCATTGATATATTTTCCGTATGTAATTGGATTCCTCACAGTTCTGGTATGGCTCAGTCTGAGATCCAGACAGGTTTCTTTCACAGCACATAATTCCGCAAAGGGTTTGTCTCAGTACAAGGATTGCTTTTTATGTTAAAGATCTTGCAAAAGCCAGTCACTTTGCAATGTGTTTCCATTAAAGGGGATTTGCCGAGACGAAAGATTCTTACCTCTGTCCTTAGCACAGGCAAATGTCAAAATCACGTGAGCATGAAGCTCGGGGGAAGAGGGGGGGGCCAGGGAGGATGAGGAACCAAAGGAGCTCTAAAAACTTAAGTGAAATAAAAAACGTACAAGAGTATCTAATCCCCAAAGACAACCCTCAACTGCCTGTCAGGAGGAGCCTTATCTGTAATAAGCTAATGTAAACAAACCACGGAGTGAAAGGGGAGAGACCACAACCGAGCACAAACGCAAAGGGATCCTGGACAGTTCCATCAAATAACAAACTTAACTTGTGGTTCTGGTACAAAAGAAAACCCGCTTTTTACCAGCAGTTTAAAAAGCTTCTTCAGTTCTCTGTCATCAGATAAAGCGGAATCTAATCACACTACAACTAGTTTTTTCTGAAAAAAAAAACATTTGCTCCCCCGGTCCCTTTAAAAAACTTCGCAGCTCAGTCTCACAATAAGAATTTGACTGCCAAGCTCGGCCACAGACAGCAGCTCTGTCAGGTCGATCTAATAAAGCTTGAAGTAACCAAGGGCATATAAGAAGGCTGTAGCTCTCTAAATGCAATTTTTTTTAATCACATATATTTAGAAAAGGATTAAAAACCCATTTTGGAGGGTCCCACCAACAATTTCATCGTGGCCAAACCCCTTTAAGGTCCTACCATTCCTAAATCCCCCCTTTTATGGACGCATCTCTCCCGAGGGCACTATAGTAAGACCTGTTCAGGGCTCTCCAATAGGGGGCCAAAATGGCAAAATACAGGGCCCGTTTGGGGCTTAGAAAAACCCCACATTAAAAATACGAAAAAGCCAGGGCCGAACAAAAATGCAAACTTGACCGTAGCTTTAGATATTATACTATAATTAACTTAAAGATCTTGGGCCCAAGTGGAAAATGATTCAAAATGGTTATCTACCATTTGTTATTTATAAAAACTGAATATATTGGCAGCTGTACCTTTTCCCTCTTTTAGTATAACCCCCCAGTATATATTTATTACCTATTACATTTCTACCTATTCTAATATTTATACACATACATCTCAATCATGTATTCCATATTCACAGGCAAGTTAATAAATAGACCTTCTTCCATAGCTAGTAGTTTGGTTTCTCTGGTCACATATGTACTTGTCAAAAGTTCTTCATTGTACTTGAACAAAAGAATCATTAGTTTCCCATCTACTACGGGGGACATCTTACCCCCAAGGGGGAAAAAAATAGGCTTTTGTTTGGGGGGGCCCCAATTGATGAATGTATTTTTCCGGGGAATTCGGGCATATGCCCGGGATCCCGGCCCCCTTTTTATGTTTGTCTGGTTTTAAAGATTTTAAAAAAACATTTAAAAAAACCGTGGTGGAGCAGGGAGCAATCAGCTCTAACCCTACCAATTAGTCTTGTAGGCTGCAGGTAGCCTGCAATATGTAAAGGGGGTTTTGGGGCCCAACGTAGCCCAGTGTGATGTTACGGGTTTTTTTTTGGAAAGGGTTATAGGCATGGCCTTATGTGCTGTCATGTTTGGGCATGGCTAGAGGCATGGTCTGATGTGATACCTATATTTTGGCAGGCCTCACTGCACTGCTATACCTGGATGCCCATAATGCTGTGAAGATGGCCTTGATCCACAGTCCCAGTTTTGATTTTTTTCTTTGCCCAGCTAGGAAAAAGTAGAATGCAAAGGGGCCCACCAATTTTTTTAGAACAAAGAAAAGAGCTGTAACTTGGAAAACATAAAATTTCTAAGAACCAGAGCTGCTTTCATTTTATAACTTAATATCCCCGTAAAAAAGAAAAGTTACAAGATTAAAAAAGTAAGTTGATTCCATTTTTAAATTTTTGGAAAACAGTAAATTAATGCTATATAAAAGAAAAGGGAAGGGGGCAGGGGTGTTTTTAAGGGGACAAAAAAAAAAGCATCAAAAAAGTCTGTGACATTTTATGGCTTTCAGGTATACAAAATTTTCAGAGGGGTTTTTTATTGATTTTTATCTTGTCAAAAGGATTTTCCGGGTTCACTCATCAATAAAGATGGGGGCAAGGTTTTTATGCCCCTGGGGTAAATTAACATTTTTTTTGCAGTTTTAACCACTTCAGTGTGTCCCTCCACTGACCTAAATTTTTGAAAAAAAAAGAATAAACAGGGTGGGTCCCGTTTAAAAATATCATGATAGACTTTATGGAGATAGAAGAAATGGAAAGAGAATCGAGTAGAACCAGAACACAGACAGCCCTGTATTAGGGCTGAAAAAATGCTTACTAAGTTTCCCTTTTAGAAAATTGTTTCCCCAAACGTGGGGCTTTTTTTTTCCCCGTGTTGGCAGTTTCAGATAGTATGTTGGGGTTGTTTTGGTTTTTATGGGTTTAAAAGGATTTTTTATTAAATCTAAATCATACCATTGGCAGGTAACACTAGGACAAGGGCAATATTAGTCAAATTTTTTATATTCCCTTTTGCCCCTTTTAAACCCCTTTAACACCACCGTATTTTTAAGTGCCTCACAAGTGTCACATATAGTGACCATCCCTGAGGCCAAGCCCAAGCAAAACGCGTGTTGGGGTCTGGCGTTCTCTCCTGCTCGTCCTTACCATTATCATCTTGTATTCAGGAAGGAAAGGTTTATATTTTTCATATTTATTATTATATTACTGCATAGCAAGTGCATTTGTGCTTTTTTATTACATTGCAGGGATTATTGGGAGAATGCCGTTTTAGTAAGGTGGGTATGGGGTGCATTATCTTTTTCTGATATTTTATCTATCTTTGTGTCAATAAAGATTGTGAATTTTATTTTTAGTAGTTTTTTACTTCTTTATTGGTGTTTGCTTACTAATAACACCATTATTGGCTTATTAGTTTATGCCCCATATTCTCACAGGTGGTACTTATACACAGTGGAATTATATCATCACTAGGACTGGGTACCAGTATCTACACTAGGACAAGAACAATATCAGTCAAATATTTTATACTGCCATATTTTAAAGGACCTCATAACCAGTGTTGCACTTCAGTTTGGGGTAAATATAAATTTTGACAAGGATATAAGTGATTCATTTCGGGTTGGCATGAATCAAATTTTGCTGAAATTGCCTCTAAAAGTAATGCTAAACTAATTTTAGGATATGTTATACTTTTTTAGGTGTTCTGTGGGCTAGTATCCCTAATGTTACATTAAAAAGAAGTGAGGTTGGACCAGAAGTAGCATTGGTCCTGAAATACCTCTGGCCAGGAAGTGTTGCAGAATGATAAGCTAGTCACCAGCCAAAACCCCAGTTTAGAGTTCAGGTTACAGTTAGGCCTCGTTCACACGGCTTATTCTGGGACTGATTTCAGCCGTACTGCGCGCCGTATTTGCACTGCAGTACAGCTCCAATCCGTCCCAGGCATTACGGTAATCCACAGTTCTCATAGAGAACTATGGATTCCATCTCTCCTACCCGCTCGGCGAATCCGCTGGGCGGGGAGAAAGTGACATGCACATTATTTACGGCGTGTACGCGCCGTGAAAAATGTATGTCTATGCGGCCGGCTAGCTGCCGGCCCCCCCGCCCCGCCCCCCCTGCATGGCTGCCGGCGAAAATCCTTCCCCGCAATTACGTCGGCAATAAGCCGTGTGAACATTGCGTTAAGGTTAGAGTAAAAGAAAAATTCAGACTCAGGACATCCTAAACCTGAAGTTTTTCACACGATCAGTCAAACCAATGTTGAACCGAACAAGAACCAATTTGAGCAATATAACTGGCAACCTACAAAAGGTTGAGAACCTATATTGTACATATTCCATTTTCATCATAGGGGATGTTTTGGGATGACTTTTCTAGGGCTGTGGAAATTAGATACAAAAATCACATTGTGAAGAAGATTACGAATGTCATATTGTAAAATTCACGTAATGCGCCTATTCATACTTGAGATTGCAATGCATGGATTGAATACAATAATTGATTACATAATTCAATTGATTGTGTAGTCTCAAGCCTCAGCTGTCAGGGGAATTGTAATAATGAGTTGTATTCAATGTACTGCCGTTTCTATGTATATCTACAACAACATAAAATCGGTTTTACAATGAAGAATCTTGACTTGCATCTGGAGTATGTTTTATTCAGAAAATGATTTTCTAACTCAGAGATGTTTATTTTATGGCACAACTTCCAATTACATGCAGGTTTATGTTTAATTAGATAGAGGCGATGACGGATTTACAAACAGCACCCCACAGAACACAGCACAGGGTAATATATGGCACTACCACACCTCATAATACATTAAATAGATAAAAATGAGGAATGCTGAAGATTTTGTTATTCATAAAGAAAATTCACTCTTTCTCTTTATTAGCAGACACATGCGAGACAAATGATCAGAAATCACATTTTACTATTCATAGAGGCAGATAAGGAGGTGGATCAACACACAGGGGATAAATAAATACTGAATTTTTTTCCAATAAAAAAAAAATTTTTTTGAAAATTTTGTTTGTTTTTTCTTTAATACAACCTAAAAAATCAAAAAAATCCCAAAACAAAAGATTTTTACTTCCCCCCTAAAAAAATTTCCCTTTAAAGCAAAACCCCAAATCAATTCAACCTACCCAATTCCCTTTTTCCAATTGGGTTAAATAAAAAACCCTTACCCTCTAGTAATTGGAAGTGATATTGATTTTGTTTTCAAACCGGTCTTTTGTATACTGTTGTTTTTGTCGATACACACAGGTACTCCTAAAGTGCTTTATGAGACAGATGCACTTTCATATGTACAACATCCATACTGGATTATGATAATGAATACTAGAAGCTCCTGCCATACCATTCCTAAGAACCAAACATAGGTATATTGTAATATGCCTGGCATCAAACTGGATAGAGCATTGTGAGAAGGTCCTCCCTGTTGCTTGCTGACGGTCAAACTGCACTGTTGAAAACACTCTTGATTCTGCTGATTGAGTATATTTCAAAGTTCTTTTGCCATTGACTTGGTGCTTGTGAACACTAAAGAGTATTCCCAGCCCTAGCAATTGACAACATTTGGTCAAGATATATCATCGGTAGAGATTCCACCACTGAGACTTCCACCAATTGTTGGAATAGAGGGGCAGAGAAGCAACTTGGCTTCTACATTTTTCGGTACATGAAACCTTGGCTGTTAAGGAAGTGTGCATCAAAGAAAGACTCTCCTCTCCCCCTCAGAACAAAGATAAACAGAATAAGTATATTTTTTTTTACAACAGTGAAATTTCTTTTTTGAGAGGCCCTTTAAAAGGGTCTCACCTTTGCTGGAAGTATCTCCAAGTTGAGTCAAGTCAAAGTGATTGCCAACTATCAGGAAGTACTGCCATGCCAGTATGGGCCTCTGAGAGACCTCTCTACTACAGACTGTATTGCCCATTGACACTTGTGGGTAGCATCAGTCACCCATTTTAGGAATGGCCACTACACATTGCATATTTGTCTAAGTATTTGCTTTGTGCTGCTGTATTTTTGTATGTCCGTTTCTATATTTCAGTCATCAAA
>JAODAL010031756.1:0-47981 GCA_025379985.1 Phyllomedusa bahiana
TCAACCCGGCCCACTCACCATTTCCTGGCCCCCTGTCCAGCTGGTCCCACTCAAAACCGTAAACCCGGCACCCTGTCACACCTGGCCCACTCACACCCCGTACCTGGCCCAGCCCAGGCTGGGGGGCCCCCCACACAGTACCTGGGACCCTTTTCCCAGACTGGCCCCCCCCCTAAACAGTACCGGAAAAACGTAAAAAGAAATGGCCACCCCACGTACCCGGCAAAACCCCGTCACAACTGGTCCCCCTCCCCACAGTCCTGGCAACCCCTGTAAACAGGCCCCACTCACCAAATAACCCGGGGAAACCCCTGTCACAACGGGCCCCCCTCAACAGTACCTGGCACCCTGTCCCCCTGGTAACCCCTCACCCAGACCTGGAAACCCCTGTCAAACTGGCCCCCCTCCAAAAAGTACCCGGCACCACTGTCCCAGCTGGCCCCCCCTTCCCCAGTACCTTGGGACCCCTGTCACAGACGGGGCCCCCCCCAAACAGTACCTGGCCCCATGTCCCCCAAATGGCCCCCACTCACCAAATTCCCGGCCCAAATTAAAAAGACTGGCCCCCCTCACACAGTCCGGCAAACCCTGCCCCCCTGGTCAAAACTCACCCCGTACCGGCACCACTGTTACGGGGTGGGGGGGGGGTTTGGAAAACCCCGGGCCAAAATCACCCCAGTTCCTGGCACCCTGTCCCAACCCGGCCGAATCACACGTACCCGGCCCCCTGTCACAAACTGGCCCCACTCCCACAGTTCCTTGGCACCCTGTCACAGGGGGGTCAAACCCTCACACAGAAAACCCGGCACCATGTCACAGGCTGGCCAACTCACCCAGTACCCGGCCCCCTGTCAAAAACTGGCCCAAATCACCATTCCTGGAAAAAAAATGTCCCAGACTGGCCCCCCTCACACCCAATGTAAGGCCCCCTGTCCCAGACTGGCCCCACTCACACAGTACCTGGAAAACCCCGTCAAACACTGGTCCCCTTTAACAGTACCTGGCCCCCCTGTCCCCAACTGGGCCCCCCCTCAACCCGTTTCCCGCAAACCCCTGTCAAAAGACTGGGCCCCACCAACAGTAAACCCGCACCACTTCCAACTGGCCCACTCAACAGTACCTGGCAAACCCCTGTTTACACACTGGGCCCCACTCCCCACAGTACCTGGACCCCGCACGACTGGCCCCTTTACAAAAGTACCTGGCAACCCCTGTCACAAAACTGGGGCCCCCCCACAAAGTACCTTGGGCCCCCTGTCCCAGACTGGGTCCCCAACTCCCCCTCCCCGTTTTTTTGGCAACCCTGTCCCCAAAACTGGCCCCCACTCACACAGTACCTGGCACCACTGTCACAGACTGGCCCCACTCACACAGTACCTGGCACCTCTGTCACAAGACTGGGCCCCACTCAAAACGACCTGGCCCCATGTCACAACTGGCCCCCCTCACCCCAGTACCTGGCCCACTGTCCAAGGCTGGCCACTTCACACATACCTTTGGGAACCCCTGCCCCGACTGGCCCACTCACACAGTAGCTGGCCCCACTGTCCAATGGCCACTCCACAGTACCCCCGGACCACTGTCCACAAATGGCCCCAACTCACACAGTCTGGCCCCATGTCACAATGGCCCCCCCACACAGTAAACCTGGCACCACTGTCCCAGACTGGCCCCACTCACACAGTACCTGGCACCACTGTAAAGACTGGGCCCCCACTCACAAAAGTACCTTTGGCCCACTGTCACAACTGGCCCCCCTACACATTTCCTTGGGGACCCCTTTTCCCCCAATGGCCCACTCACACAGTACCTTGCACCACTGTCCCAACGGTCACCTCACAAAAGTAAAATGGGACCAAAGTCCCCCCTGGCCCCCCTCACACAGTTCCTGGCCACTGTTCCCAAAACGGCCCCATCACACGTAATGGCACAAATGTCCCAATGGCCCCACTCACACAGTACCCGGCACCCCGTCACAACCCGGCCCCACCAAAACCCTTTCCTGGCACCACCCCCTCACAACCCGGCCCCCCTCACACAGGGACCTGGCACCCCCTGTCCCAGACTGGCCCCACTCCCCCAGTTTCCTGGGACCCCTGTCCCCAGCCTTTCCCCACCACACAGTAGTGGGCCCCCCCTGTCAATTACTGGTCGCAACCCCACAGTACCGGCACCACTGTCACAACTGGTCCCACTTTACCCAGTAATGGGACCACTGTCAAGGGAAATGGCCCCCCTACACAGTACCCGGGGACCCCTGTAAAACAAATGGCCGCACTCACCGTAACCCCGGCACCCCCTGTCCCGACTGGCCGCACTCCCCCACAGTACCTGGCCCCGTCCCAGGTGGGCCCACTCACACAGTACCCGGCACCAAATGTCACGCTGGCCCCCCTCACCCAGTAACCCGGGCACCCCTGTCCCAACTGGGCCCCCACCACACAGGGACCTGGGCCCCGCCCAATGGGTCCAAGGACCCGGCCCCACTTCACACAGGGACATGGGCACCCCTGTCCACACTGGCCCCTCCACACAGTAAACCCGGGCCCCCCCGTCCACTGGAAAACTCACACAGAAAACCCGGGACCCCTGTTCCCCAGATGGCCCCCCCTCACAAGTTAAACCCGGCCCACTGTCACAAACTGGCCGCACTCCCCACAGTTCCCGGCCCACTGTCCCCCAACTGGCCCCAAATACACAGTACCCGGCCCCCCTTCACAAATGGTCCACTCAAACAGTACATTTGGAAACCCCTGGGACAGAATGGTCCCACTCCCCACAGTACCCCGGGAAACCCTGTCACACACTGGCCCACTCACACAGTACCTGGCACCTTCCCCGAAAATGGCCCCACTCACACGTAAACCCGGCACCCCTGTCCCAACTTTGGGCCCCACTCAAAACAGTACCTGGCCCCTGTCCCAGGAAGGCCAAATACACAGTACCTTTGGGACCACTGTCAAATGGCCCCCCTCACACCCCGTAAACCCGGGCCCCCCTGTCAAGGCTGGCCCACTCAACAGTACCTGGCCCACTGTCACAACCCGGCACACCCCCACACAGTACCTGGCACCACGTCACAGGGGTGGTAAAAATCACACAGTTAACCCGGCACCCTTTTCAAGGCTGGCCCCCCTCACACAGTTTTGGCAGCACTGGGCCAACTGGCCTCCCCCCCTACACAGACCCCGGCGCACTGTCCCAGACTGGCCCCACTCACACAGTACCTGGCACCACTGTCAAAACACTGGCCCCTCACACTTTCCTTGGACCACGTAACACTGGCCCCCCTCCCCACAGTAACCCGGCAAACCCTTTTCCCCCCGGGCCCCCTCAAAAAGTAACCCGGCAACCCCTGTCCCAGAAATGGCCCATCACCCCCATTTCCGACCCCACTGTCCCCACACTGCCCCCCTCACACAGTTCCCGGCACCCTGTTTCCCCCCCCACTGGCCCCCCTTTAAAACGTTTCCGGCACCACTGTCACAGGCTGGCCCCACTCACACAGTACCTGGCACCACTGTCACGGCGGCCCCCTCACAAAAGTACCTGGCCCCCGGCCAAATGGGTCCCGAATGGCCCCACCCCACACAGTACCCGGCACCCCTGGGCACAGATGGCAAAAACTCACACAGTATGGCACCACTGTCCCCCCAAATTTTTTCCCCTCACAAGTAAACCGGCACCACTGTCACCCACTGGCCCACTCCAAAACAGTACCGGGCCCCCCCCGTCACAGACTGGCCCCTCACACATACCTGGCACCAAGGGCCAGGGGGCCCAACTCCCCACGGGCCTGGCAAAAACTGCCAACGACTGGCCGCACCCACACAGTGCTGGCCCCAAATGTCACCAAATGGTCGCACTCAACGTACCCGGCAACCCCTGTTAAAAGAAGGCCCAAATCACACCGTAACCCGGCACCAAGTAAAAAGGGCTGGTCCACTCAACGTACCTGGCACCCTGTCAAAATGGCCCCACTCACCCCAGACCTGGCAAACCCCTGTCCAGACGGCCCCACTCACACAGTACCTGGCACCACTGTCACAGGCTGGCCCCCCAAATCACACATTACTGGGCCCCATTCACAGCCCGGCCCCACTCAACAGTACCTGGCCCCTGTCCCAACTGGCCCCAAATCACAAAGTTTCCTGGCACCCGTCACCGACTGGCCCCCCTCACACAGTACCTGGCACCCCTTAAAAACTGGCCCACTTTACACAGTACCTGGCCCACTGTCCCAGCTGGGGCCCCACTCAACAGTAATGGCACCAAAGTCACAGACTGGCCCCAATCCCCACAGTACCTGGGAACCCTTAAAAAAAACTGGCCGCACTCACACAGTACCCCGGCCCCACTTTTCCCACCACTGGTCCACTCCACGACCTGGCAAACCCCTTTTCCCAGACTGGCCCACTCAAACAGTACCTGGCACCATGTCCCGAAATTTGGTTCCCCCTCACACAGTTCCTGGCACCCCGTCACAACGGCCACCCCCACGTACCCCGGGCCACTGACCCCAAATGGCCCCACCCACGTAAACCCGGCACCACTGTACCCGACTGGCCCCACTCACACTTAAAATGGCACCAAATTTTCACGAGGCCCCCCTCACACAGAACCCGGACCCCTGTCCAGCTGGCCCCCCTCAACGTACCTTGGGACCCGTAAGACTGGCCCCACTCACACAGTACCAGGCACCACTGTCACCACTTTCCCAATTTAAAACAGTAAAATGGCACCACTGTCCAACCCGGTTTCCCCTTTACCGTTTCCTGGCAACCCCCTGTCACAGGAGGCCCCCACCACACAGTACCTTTGGCCCCCAATGTCCCCAATGGCCCCACTCCCCCACACTACCTGGACCCCTTCACAGACTGGCCGAAAATCAAACAGTACTGGCCCCCCTGTCCCCCCAATTTGGACCTCACACAGTACCTTGGGACCCGTCACAAACGGCCACTCACACGACCCCGGAAACCACTGTCACAGACTGGCCCCACTCACACAGTACCTGGCACCACTGTCACAGACTGGCCCCACTCACACAGTACCTGGCACCACTGTCACAGACTGGCCCCACTCACACAGTACCTGGCACCACTGTCAAGGTGGGCACCCCTCCCCAGTAACCCGGGGCCCCCCTGGGCACAGGCTGGCCCAAATCACACCCGTACCCGGCCCCACTGTCCCAACTGGCCCACTCACACAGTACCTGGCACCCCCTTTCCCCGGAAAAGGCCCCCTCACCATTTTGGCACCACTGTCACAACTTTGGGACCCCTCACACAGTACCTTGGGCCCCCCTGTTTACAAAATTTGGGGGCCCCTCACACAGAACTTTGGAAAAAAATGTCCCCAGACTGGGCCCCCCCTCACACAGTCCTGGCCCCAAATGTCCAGGGCTGGCCCCAACCCCAACAGTACCCGGGCCCCCTGTCACCCGACTGGGGGGGCCACCCCAAAAGGGACCCGGCCCCCCACTGTCACAATGGCCCCCCTAAAACATACCTGGCAACCCTGTCACAACTGGTCCCACTCCCCACCCGTACCTGGCACCCCTTCACAGACTGGTCCCACTCACACTTTCCTGGGGACCCCCGTCCCACCTGGGCCCAACACCACAGTACCCGGCACCACTGTCCCCCGACTGGGCCCCACTAACGTACCCCGGCACCACTGTACCCGACTGGCCGGGACTTTACCCCGTACCCGGAAACCCCTTTTCAAAAGTGGTCCCAATCACACAGTACCGGGCACCACTGTCCCAGACTGGGCCCCAAATCCACAGTAACCCGGCAACCCCCTTCCCAAAAACTGGCCCCTCAACCAGTCCCGGCACCACTGTCCCCCATTTGGCCCCCCCCTCACACAGTACCTGGCACCAAATGTTCCCCAAATGGCCCCATCACACAGTAACCCGGCAAACCCCTGTCCCAGGCTGGTCCCACTACACAGTACCTGGCACACTGTCCAAATGGTTCCCCCCTCACACAGTACCTGGCCCACTGGCCAACTGGCCCCCCCTACAAACCTGGCAATGCACAGACTGGCCCCACTCACACTGGCCGGCCCCACTGTCCAACTGGGCCCACTCCCATCCTGGCCCCCAATGTCCCCCAAAGGCCCCACTCACACAGTACCTGGCACCACTGTCACACACTGGTCGTCCCAGACTGGCCCCACTCACACAGTACCTGGCACCACTGTCACACACTGGCCCCACTCACACAGTACCTGGCACCACTGTCACAAAAACTGGCCCCCCCCTCCACACCCCGTAAAAAATAAACCCCCCCCCCCCGAGCTCCCCCCTTTTCCAGACCCGGGCCCCCCTCACACAGGGACCTGGCACCACTGTCACGGCTGGGCCAAACCCCACAAATAAACCTTTTTCCCCCCTGGGCACAACCCGGCCCACTCCCCACAGTACCTGGCCCCTGTCCCAACTGGCCCCCTCCACAGGACCTGGCCAACCCCTGTCCCAGTTTGGCCAACTCACACAGTACCTGGCCCCCCTGTCCCAACTGGGGCCCCCCCACACAAACCCCGGCCCAACTGTCACGCTGGGCCCCTTTACACATTTCCTGGGGAAACCCCTGGGGCCCCAGGGCTGGCCCCATCACAAAAGTAACCCGGCCCCCTGTACAAAACTGGGCCCCACTCACAAAAATACCCGGGCCCCCTTTCCCCAACGGCCCCCACTCCCCACAGTAAACCCGGGACCACTTTCCCAATGGTCGCACTCACACAGTACCTGGCAGCACTGTCCCAGACTGGCCCACTACCAGTACCTGGCACCCTGGGCCCCAAATGGCCCACTCACACAGAAACCCGGGACCCCTGTCCCCAGCCCGGCCCACTCACACAGTACCTGGCACCAAATGGGCCAACTGGGGCCCCCCTCCACAGTACCTGGGGACCACTGTTTACAGACTGGCCCTACTCACCCCAGTACCTGGCACCCTGTAAAAGATTCCCCCGTCCAAATTCCCCCCAAACGTACCTGGGACCCTTTCACAGACTGGCCCCACCCCACAGTACTGGGAACCCCCGTCCCCAACTGGCCCACTCACACTTAAACCCGGCCCCCCAAATTTTCCCCAGGCTGGCCCCCACTCACACAGTTCTGGCACCCCCTGCAAACTGGCCCCAATCACACAGTAATGGGACCACTGTCCCGAAATGGCCCACTCAACAAATACCCGGCCAAATGGCAAAAACTGGCCCCCCCCTAAAAAACAGTACCCGGCCCACTTCCCCACTGGCCCCCACTCCCCCAGTACCTGGCACCATGCACAGGGCGGCCCAAAATCCCCAAGTTCCTGGCACCACTGTCCCCAACTTTGGCCCACTCACACGTACCTGGCACCCTGTCAAAAAGGCCCACTCAACAGCCCGGCCCCGCAAACACTGGCCCACCACCCCAGTACCTTTGGCACACTGTCAAGACTGGGCCCCACTCACCGTACCTTCCCACTGCCACACTGGCCCACTCACACTTACCCCACCACTGTCAAAAAGGTGGGGGAAAAATCACACGTACCCCGGCACCCTGTAAAAGGGGCACTCAAAACAGTACCTGGCACCACTGTACAACTGGGCCCCCCTCACAAAAGTAAACCCGGCACCCCTGTCCCAGACTGGCCCACTCACAAAATACTGGCAAACTTCCCAGTGGCCCCAATCACACAGTACCTGGCACCCTGTCCCCAACTGGTTCCCCCACCACACAGTACCTGGCAAACCCCGTCCAACCCGGCCCACTCACCAGAACCCGGCACCAATGTCCAAAAAAAGACTGGTCACACTCACACAGTACCTGGCACCACAGTCACCCCAAAAGGCCCCACCCACCAGTACCTGGCCCACTGTCCAACCCCCTGGCCCCAATCACACAGTACCTCACCACGTCACAACTTCCCCCTCACACCCGTTTCCTGGCAACCCCAAAGTCCAGACTGGTCACAGGGCCCACCACAACAAATTTGGGCCCACTCCCACAACTGGGCCCCCCTTCAACAAATTCCTGGCAAACCCCTCACAGGGGTGGGCACTCCACAGTACCCGGGCCCCCTGTCCCCAAACTTGGCCCCACTCCAAAGTAAAAATGGCAACCCTGTCACAACTGGCCCCCCTCACACAGTACCCGGCCCCCTGTCAAAAACTGGGCCCCACTCACACAGTACCTGGCAAAAAATGCACAGACTGGGGGCACACTCACACAGAACTGGACCCTGTCCCCAAATGGCCACCCCTCACACAGTACCCGGCCCACTGTCACCCTGGGCCCACTCACACAGAACCCCGGGACCACTGTCACAAAATGGCCCCACCCCGAACCCGGCCAACTGTCCCAGACTGGCCCCACTCACACAGTACCTGGCACCACTGTCACAGACTGGCCCCACTCACACAGTACCTGGCACCATTCCACATGGCCCAACTCACACGTACCCGGCAACCCCTTTGTCAAAGCCCGGCCCCACCCCACACAGAAAACCCGGCACCTTGCACACCCCCGGCCCCACTCACACAGTTCCTGGCACCATGTCCAAACCTGGGCCCCCCTCACACAGTACCCGGGGACCACGTCCAGACTGGCCCCCCCTCACCAGTACCCCGGGACCCTGTCCCAACTGGCCCCACTCAAACAGTCCTGGCCAACCCCTGTCCAGAAAGGGCCCCCCTCCACAGTACCGGACCAGTCAACCTCATGCCCCCCTCAACTTTTTTCCTGTCAATTGGGAAATGGAAACCAAACCCCTTCCCCGGCAACTGATAGAAGGGCCCCCCAAACTACCTGGGACCACCTGTCACCCAACCCGGCCCCCCCTACAAGAAGCGGGCCCCCTGCACCCAATGGTTCCCCCACTAAACGTCCCGGGGCCCCTTTAAGGGTCGGGCCCCCCCAAAATGGCACCAATCACTGCTGTTTCCCTCCCCACAGACTTTGGCCCCCCCCTTCCCACTTCCCAAAATTAAAATGGAAACCAGGGTAAAACTGGGCCCCCCTACCATACCTGGGCCCCTGTCCCGACTCCGAATAAAAACCCGCCCGGGACCCCGGGTTTGGGGGAAGGTTTTACACAAACTTCTAAAATAATCTTTCCATTAACCCCCACTTGGGTTAATTTTACCCCAAAGGCCCCTATCAAATTCCCCAATTCCAACAAATTATTTCCTTGGGGAACCAAAAAAACCCTGTTAAACCAACAGTTATGGAATGTTTTTACAGGGTGGCCAATCAAAAATTTTCCCCCGGAAATTTCCCCAAAAGGCTGCCCCAAAATTACCTTAAGGGAACTGTAAGGAAAAAAATCAAAACCCGAGGCAAACCAATTTAAAACATGGCCCCCCACACTGTATGGAGGTTTTTCACAAATGGGCCCAAAAAAAAGTACCCGGCCCCACTTTTAATTTGGTTTAATCACACAAAGGGGATTCTCCTTGTTTCCAAGGAAAAGGTTTAATTCAAAATGTGGGGCCCATGTCAAAAAAAACTTCCCGGGAAATACCATACCCGGGAATGTTTCCCCTGAGGCCCAAATCCAAAATACCTGGAACCCCCTTTGGGTTTACACACTGGGGCATACAATAAATAAATTCCCGGGTTTTATGGAGAATTTTACCAAAGGGGTTTTCCTTTAAAACCCTGTAAACACCCCCCCCACACGTATGGGAATGTTTCCCCAAAAGGGTTGGGCAAAACTTTCCCCCAATGTATGGAATGTTTCCCCAAAGGGGGGTTTACATTAAACCCTGTATCACCCACTGTAAGGGTGGGAATCACAATGAGGGCCCCCAACTTTACTTCCCGGAATCCCCAAGTATGGAGATGTTTCCCCAAAATGGGGGAATCAAATTTAACCGGAGTGTTTCCCAAAGGGGAATGGCCCCCTAATAACCCCGAAAAACCCACTGTAAGGGATTTTTACATAAGGGGTAAAGTCCAATTTAAATTTCCAGGGAACCCACAACTGTAAATGGAAAAGTACCTCAACACAAGTCTAAGCTTAATAAACTCCTGGAAATGTATTAAATGGGAATCACACAAGAAGGGAACCCAATTTAAAAACCCCTGGCCCCCACACGTACCTGGAACCACGGGGGGAAGGAAAATGGGAAAAAAAATTTGGACCCTTTTAAGAATTTTCCCCACCAAAACAGAAAATGGGACCCCTTTAAGGGAAGGGAATTTTAAAAAAGTAGTGGCCCCAAAAAAAAACCCGAAAATCACATTTTTATAAATTTTAATAAACAAGGCCTGGAAAATGTTAAGGGCCCCTTCCACCAAAAAGTTCCCGGACCCCGCAACCCCCTTTTCCCCTCCCAACAAACTCCCCAAAATGTTAAAGAAAATTTCCCAATACATTTATGGACCCTGTCCCCAGCCCAAATTAACACAATAAAACCCAAACATGGCAAAACCAAACCCTTTTTAAGGGGCGGCCGAATCCCCCACAAAATGGTGGCCAAAAAAGTTAAAAACCCGGGGGGAGAATAAAAAACTTTTTTGGGAAAGTAAAAAGGGGAAAAAAAACAAGTACCCGGCAAACGCACCCACTGGGGGGCCCCTCAAAACTTCCTGGGGACCCTTTTCAAGGGGTGGGCCCCAAAATAAACGTTATGGACCAAGGCCCGCTGGGGGCCCCATCCCAAGAAAACCCTTTTGGGCCCATTCAAAAATAACCCCACCCCCAGGGCCTGGGTTTAAAGGGGGCATTTTGGCCCCCCTTTAAACCAGAAAACCCGGAATTTTTGTATATTTGGGAATCCCCGGGGGGTGGGCAAAAATTAACTTTGGGCAAACTCAAAACCCCCACCTTGGGGCTCCATGCCCAAAAAACCGTCCCACTTCAACAAAGGTAAAAAATTTTTTTGGGGCCCTTTCCCCAACTCCGGCCCCACTCAAAGTATGGACCAAAGTAAAACCCGGGCCCCCCCTCCCAACAGGAATGGAAAAACTGGGTTTTTAGAAGCCGACCCAAAACATAAACCGGCAAAAAATGGGGGCCCAAAATGGCACATAAAGGGAATGGACCACCGTCCCAGACTTCCCTAAAAAACCCGAATTTAAACCCAATGCCCAAAGGGCCCCCCTCCCAAAATTTAAATTTTTGTACTGGGAAACCCGTCCCCAAAACTTAATTCACAAACCTCACCAACCCCAAAAAACCGGGAAAATTTTTTTCCCAAAAAGGGGGATTGGGAAACCCCGTAAAATTTTTTGGGCCGGCAAAATCAAAAAACCTTCCTGGCCCCCACTTTTTAAAAGTATCGGAACCCCAATCCCCAAGGGACCGGCTAACAAGGCACAAAAAAACCACAACTTAAAAAGTTTCCTTGGGCCCCCTGGGCAAAAAGAAAAATGGGGAAAAAACCAACAAACTGGCACCCCTTTTCCCAAAATTGGGCCCATAAAAAAAACAAATACCTGGCACCAACCCCTTTCAAAATTTCCCCTCCACACAAAGGGGTTACCGGGAACCATGGGGCACCGCGGTAACTAAATTTAACCAGTTTTTCCTGGGGAAATTGTTTTACAACGGGATTCCACAATTTCCCCCGGCCCCAAAATGTTACAGCGGCGCAATCCAACAAAAAATGGACGTTTACTAATTTTCCCCAGCTACAAGTACCTGGGGGAATGGGGCCGAGGGGTTTCCAACTCAAAGTTTAAGGGAAACCTTTGGGTTCAACTGGGCCCCAAAAAAAACCCCGAATTTTGGGGCCCCAAAAAATGTAAAATACCCTTTTAAAAAAACATTACCCTTAAACCACTGTAAGAATTCAAACAAGGTTTTGGGACCATTAAAATTGGGTTTAAACCCCAATGTATTGGGGCAACTTCTTTTTTTGCCTCCCCCAAAACCAAAAAAACAAAATGGGGGGGGGGGGAGGGAAAAAAAGGGGGCAAAAAATGGTAAAAACTTATAATACCCCTTTTAAAACGGACATTAAAAGTCCCTTTTTGGAAAACCCCTTACAGTCCCGGTTAAACTAAAGTATGGCAAATGGTTTTTAAGTTTTTTGGCCCCATTTTTACAAATTGGGCCCCAACGGGGGGGGATTGGGAAACCAACTTCCCGGAAACCAAAATTCCCAAAAAAACTTTGGCCCCACCCACCCCCTCCCCCCCCCCCACTGTACAAAAACCCCAACTAGAAAAGTTCCGGGGTTAAAGGGCTAAGGGATTGGGCCCCTTAATCAAGTCCTGGCCATCGTAATTCTGGCCCAATTTTCCAAAAGGCCCTGGAAAAATTTAACCCCCCTGGTAAAATACACCTCCTGGCCCAATTTGGGCCCCATGGTCACCTACCCCCCCAATCCTGGGTCCAAGTCCCCCGGGCCGCAAACCCACATACCCCCTTTCAGGGGCTTTTGGCCCCACCCCCACCCCCAGTAACCCGGCCCCCCTTTTTAAAGGGTCTTCCCCCAATTCCCGGTTTTGGCCCCTTTTTGGCCCCAGAATTGGCCACTTTCAAAACATACCTGGGCCCCACCCGTTCATCTTTTTCCGCCTTACCTTAAATTTTTTGGGCCCTGACCAACACGGGGCCAACTTCCTTTCCCTTTGGGCACCTCCCTTTTAGCCTTTGGCCGGAATTTACAATTTTTCCCTGAAAAAAACCAAAAATTTACCAAATTTGGGGGCCCCAAAACCCGTTTTCAAGGGACAAAACCAAGTTTTGTTTTTTGGTTAAATACAAAAGTCCGGAAAATTTGGCACACCTTTTTCCCCACTCCAACAAAGTTTAACCCCTTTTGGCCCACCACAATTCAAAGGAAACCGGGGGTTAAAACCAAAACTTTGGGACCACGGGCCATTAACCTTTTTGGGCCAACCCCTCCCTTTTTTTCCTTTGGGGAATGTTTCACCCTGGGCCCCCCCAAACATAAAACTCACCCCTGTTTCCCCTGGAAAAAGTTGCCCCCTGGTTTAAAAAGAAAAAGGCCCCCACCCCCCAAGTTACCTGGCCACCAGAAACGGCCCCCAAAAATTTAAACCCCCATTTACCTGGGACCCTTTTTCAAAGAACCTTCCCCCTTTTAAAACCCAGTTGGTTTGGGCCCCAAAATTTTAACCCAAATTGGGCCCCACCCCCCCCAACAGTACCGGAAAACCTCTGTTTAAGGAATTTAAAGGGGGGACAATTCACTTCAAGGAACCCTTGGGGACCTCGGTTTAAAAAACTGGGCCCACCAAACGGGGAAATGGCCCCCTCTCCCCCGGTCAAAAAAGTTTCCCCCCCCCCCCAGGTTTTTGGGGAAACCCACCTTTCAAACAAGGGTACCCCACGGGGGAACTGGGCCCCAACTGTCCCCCGACCTTTTTTTTCCCACTTTTTTTCCTTTCATTGGGACCAAAATTTTTTTCCAATCTCAAACCCCCAAAACAGGTTTTGGCCCCCCCACTTTTTAAACAGACTTTTGGCCCGAAATCCCCTTTTTTCTTTTCCCAAAGTTTTAAAAGAACTGGTTAATTAAAAGTCTTGGCAATCTTTTAAAAAAGGGCATTTTAAACAGTTTTTAAGGGAAAATGGTTTAAATTTGGGGGCAACTTTTTCCCAAGTAAAACCCCAATGGGGGAGAGGATCAAAACCCTTAACCCCCTTTCCCGAAAAAGCCCCAAAAATTTTAAAAAACTGTTACCCGGGAATTTTAAGGGGAACTTCCCAATTTAAACAAACCCCCCCCTTTTCACCCACTTTGGCACAAAAAAAAGGGGGAAAACAAAAATTTTTCCTTCACCCCGTAAGGGCTTGACCCTATTTTTAAACTTTGTACCTGGAACCCCTGTTTAAAGACTTCCCCCCTTGGTTTAAAAATCCCCAAAAAACCCCCAAAAAATTTAAACTTTAAACCCCCTTTTTGGGCCCCCCTCCCCAAAAGATTGGAAAAACCCCTTTTAAATTATAACAACCCCCCAAAAACCCCCTAAAACCCAACTTTTTAAACAGGTTTTTTGCAAACCCCCTTTTTAAAAACTCCCCATAAAAATTAATTGGACCAATGCCCACATGGTTAAACATCCCCCCATTACAGCTTTGGGAAATTACAGTAAATTTGGACATGGGCCCCAATTTTTCCCCATACACGGGAAAAGGGAAATTTTCTCCCTCTGGAAACCCCTTTCCAAAAACTACCCATGGTTTTTTTACTTGGGCCCCAAATAAAACAGTTTTCCCCCTTACAGCTGGGGTTTAAAAGGGAATTTTTGGCAAACCCCTTTTTTTAAAAAACTTTCCCCTCCCAAAGTTTAAATGGCAAAACCCAGGGGAAAACACTTATCAAAAACCCCAAAGTTTTTTGGAACCCCATTTTTAAACTTCCCCCCACTAAATCAAAAAATTTTTTGCCTTCCCACTTTTCAACACCCCCTTGGAATAACAAGTAAGGCCCCATTTTAAAACATCCCCCATCCATACCTGGGCAAAAAACCTTTTGTTTCCCTCAAAGGGAAAAACACTTTTTACCTTTGGGGTTTAAATTGTTTTTTTAAGACCCCGGGAAATAACTCCCTACCTTTTGGGAACCCAAATTTAAGAAATGGGCCCCTTTTTACTGGGTTTTTCCTTGGCCCCATTTTAAATACCCATCAACAAATTTCTGGATTTTCAAGAATTTGGTAAACTTTTCCAACAGTATGGAATTCCCCGGTAAATGAAAAGGCCCCAAAACCACCCTTTCCTTTGGCAAATTTTAAAGAACCCTTTTGGTAACCCCTCCAAAAACCAGGACCTTTGGCCCCCATGTAACAGCGGCCCCTCAAAAGGTTTTCGGGGCTCCCACCCTTTCCGGCTGGACACAAAAAAAAGGACCTGGAAAGGTACAGGGGTGGTCCCCACTCCCACGTTCCTGGGGCCACCCTTACGTGGTAACACTTCCCCGGGTTTGGGCCCCCGGGCCCCTGGCCATTCCCAAACCCGGGGGAATGGCCCATGTCCGGAATGGCCGCACTTCACAGGGGGGGCCCGGCAACCCCTGTTACAAATGGCCAATCCAAAACCCCAAATCCTGGACCACTTGGGGGAAAAATGGGGGGATCAAATGACCTGGGCCCCCTTGTACCAAAAAGGTACAATTCCAAATTTTATGGGGGAACCACTGGGGCCCGGACTTTTGGGGGGCCCCATACACCCGGGACTTGGACCATGTTCAAAACAATGGGGGCCCCACTTTCCCCAAAAAGTTTTCCTGGGTTACATGGGGGCCCAGGGGAATTTGGCCACACTTCCCCCTGGCACCCTGCCCACAAATGGCCCCACTTCACAGTACAGAGTCAGGCACCTCCATGAGTACACGAGCTCCCGTCACATCTCCTGTACATTGTGTACTCAGGAAACACAACCACTCCCTGATACAGAACTGATAGACAGCGCCCATCTACCTGCACACACCGGGCTCATCTCCCACCTGCCCGCTCCTGGCACATAGAAGCAGCCGGGTGCGGGGGCTGCACGGCGCAGAGTATCTCACCAGCAGCTCAGCGCTGTCCCGGCCTCAGGATCGTCCGCCCCGGAGATGTGACACCACTCACTGCCTGATTTCCTCCTTCACAGACGTGGCCTCCCCTCCTCTTGCTGGTCACATGACCGGAGGGCTGGGAGCTGGGCCCGACCTACCTTACCTGAGAGCACCTGCCTCCCGCTCACATAGGATAGAACACCAGCTGCATAGAGTATATAGGAGGAGGATTATCACACAAGAGGTATATACTCATATATAATACTTACTGTATATACCACAGCTGTAAGGTTATGTATTATCACACAAGAGGGTCATAGTCATATATATCTCCTGTATATACCATAGCTGTAAGGAGATGTATTATCACATATGAGGGCTATAGTCATATATAATACTTCGTATATATACCACAGCTGCATGGAGATGTATTATCACACATGAGGGCTATGTCATTATATACTTCCTGGAGATGTATTATACACAAGCGGTCTAGTCATATATATCTCCTGTATATGCCATAGCTGTATGGAGATGTATTATCACACATGAGGGCTATAGTCATATATAATACTTCATGTATACACCACAGCTGTATGGAGATGTATTATCACACATGAGGGCTATAATCATATAGAATAGTTCCTGTATACACCACAGCTGTATGGCGATGTATTATCACACATGAGGGCTATACTCATATAGAATACTTCCTATATGGAGATGTATCATCACACATGAGGGCTATAGTCATATATAATACTTCGTATATATACCACAGCTGCATGGAGATGTATTATCACACATGAGGGCTATACTCATATAATACTTCCTGTGTATACCACATCTGTATAGAGATGTATCATACACAAGGGCTATAGTCTTTTACTTCCTGGGAGTATGGAATGTATTATCACACAAGAGGGTTACTAGTATTATAATCTGTATACTTCCACAGCTGTATGGAGATGTATTATCACACATGAGGGCTATAGTCATATATATATTCCTGGATGTATGGAGTATATACAACAAGGGGTTATCTATATAACTCCTGTATACACCACAGCTGTATGGAGATGTATTATCACATATGAGGGCTATAGTCATATATAATACTTCCTGTATATACCACAGCTGTATGGAGATGTATTATCACACATGAGGGCTATAGTCATATATAATACTTCCTGGAGATGTATTATCACACAAGAGGGTTATAGTCATATATAATCGTATACACCAAGCTGTATGGTGATGTATATACATATGAGGGCTATAGTCATATATATTACTTCCTGTGTATACCACATCTGTATGGAGATGTATTATCACACATGAGGGCTATAGTCATATATAATACTTCCTGGAGATGTATGGAGATGTATTATCACACAAGAGGGTTATAGTCATATATAACTCCTGTATACACCACAGCTGTATGGAGATGTATTATCACACATGAGGGCTATAGTCATACAGTGAAGGAAATAATTATTTGATCCCTTGCTGATTTTGTAAGTTTACCCACTGACAAAGACATGAACATGCTATCATTTGAAGGGTAGGTTAATTTCAACATTGAGAGATAGAATATCCAAAATAAAATCCAGAAAATCACATTGTATAAATTTTATAAATTTGCATTTTGCTGAGAGAAATAAGTATTTGATCCTCTACCAACCAATAAGAGTTCTGACTTCGACAGACCAGTTAGACGCTCCCAATCAACTCATTAACTGCATTAAAGAAAACTGTCTTAAATAGTCACCTTTATAAAAGACTCCTGTCCACAGACTCAATTAATCAATCAATCAGATTCTAACCTCTACAACATGGACAAGACCAAGCGCTTTCTAAGGATGTCAAGGACAAGATCATAGACCTTCACAAAGCTGGAATGGGCTACAAAACCATAAGTAAGACGCTGGGTGAGAAGGAGACAACTGTTGGTGCAATAGTAAGAAAGTGGAAGAAATACAAAATGACTGTCCATCGACATCGATCTGGGGCACCATGCAAAATCTCACCTCGTGGGGTATCCTTGATCATGAGGAAGGTGAGAGATCACCCTAAACATGGGAGGGGGGAATTTGTTAATGATCTCAAAGCAGCTGGGACCACAGTCACCAAGAAAACCATTGGTGGCACATTACACCGTAATGTTTAAAATCCTGCAGTGCCCACAAGGTCCTCCTGCTCAAGAAGGCACATGTGCAGCCCATCTGAAGTTTGCCTATGAACACCTGGATGATTCTGTGAGTGATTGGGAGAAGGTGCTGTGGACAGATGAGACAAAAATTGAACTTTTGGGCATTAACTCAACTCGCCGTCTTTGAAGGAAGAGAAATGCTGCTTATGACCCAAAGAACACCGTCCTCACTGTCAAGCATGAAGGTGGACATATTATGTTTTGGGGGCGTTTCTCGGCCAAGGGCACAGGACTACCTCACAATCAATGGGAGAATGGATGGAGCCATTTACTGTAAAATCCTGAGTGACAACCTCCTTCCCTCCAGCAGGACAGTGAAAATGAGTTGTGGCTGGGTCTTCCAGCAAGACAATGACCCAAAACATACAGCCAAGGCAACAAAGGAGTGGCTCAAAAAGAAGCACATTAAGGTAATGGAGTGGCCTAGCCAGTCTCCAGATCTTAATCCCATAGAAAACTTATCCAGAGAGTTGAAGCTCCGAGATGCCAAGCGACCGCCTCAAAATCTTAATGATTTGGAGATGAGCTGCAAAGCGCAGTAGACCAAAATTCCTCCTGACATGTGCGCAAACCTTATCATCAACTACAAAAAACATCTGACTGTTGTGCTTGTCAACAAGGGTTTTGCCACCAAGTATTAAGTTTTGTTTGCCTGAGGACTAAACTCATATAATACTTCCTGTATGTACCACAGCTGTAAGGAGATGTAGTACTCAAGGAGAAGGCAGAGTCGTCGTTAGGTCACCGGCAGTAAGGTCAAGGCAGGCAAAGAGGTAACCAGGTCAGAGGCAGAGAATAGTCCGTTAAACGTAGGCCAAGGGTCAAATCAGAAAACATGACAAGGAAAGAACACCAACAAACTGGCACACGTTGCAGGAGGAAGTGTCCTAAAAAAGGAGGACGGAACAGATGACTGGTGGTCAGTGGGATAACGACACAAGCCTCCTAGCAAAGGGGTATGTGCGTTTGCTGGCCACGAGCAGATGATGGCGTTGGAGCAGGAGTCGGGAGAGGTGAGTGCATCCTGCGGTCCAGAGCAGGGACTTCATGACCGATGTATTATTACACATGAGGGTTAGGATATGTTCACACGGCGTAATTGCGGCACGTAATTACGCACCGGCCCCATTGACATGCATTACACGCGGCGCGTAATCGCAACAAATAATAGACGTCACTCATTCCCCGCACGTACAATACGATTGTATTGTACGCGTGGGGGGAGGGGGGAGGGTGTGTCGAGGCGTAATCCATAGTTCTCTATGAGAGTTATGGATTACCGTAGTTGCGTTGCTAATCTCGCCGCTGTGAAATACGCCCGCATTTACGCCTGAAAATAAGCCGTGTAAACATACCCTTAAAGACATACATACTACTCCAGTATACACTACAGCTGTATGGAGATTATCAAACAAGGGATGCAGTCCTATATAATAACTCCTGTATATACCACAGATGTAATATAATGATCATACTTCTATTCCTTTTCAGTCCAACCACCGACTGCATTATCAAAATTTTAATATTTCTCTTTGGTAAAATTGAAGGAAAATTGGGTAAAAAATTAAACCTATTGGGTAAATCAAAAACATTTTATTCACATAAATAGTATCGCACAGAATTTTACATAACTACATTTCACATTCTAGGTATGCTGGCTTGCAATAAACCTATATGCAGGTTTGTACCATCACAGCTGAGGCACAAGATACTGCAAGTGGTGAGAGAAGGCACGAAGGAAATGTGTCATGTTTATTTTCTTCTGTAATAGCTTTTAGATTTTGAGAGTTGTAAAACAAATGGTTACAGAAACGGGGGGATTATTTACAGAGCACTTTTGTAACAAAATACTTATTTAAAGAAGTTCAGACAGAATACACTGGACCGCAGCCAAATGTAGATCCGATGCCTGGGGTGTATCAGTCACTGTCAAACTCCTCTATCCTCAACTCGTCATCGTCCATCGTGGCCTGAGAGCTCACAGGGTGGGGTTGAGTGGGTGGAAGATCAGTTTCTCCTCCTTGGCTAGAAGGAAGTACGGAGCCTCCTGACCTTTCTTCAGTCTTTGGTGTGATTTTACAAGCACTTTCTTTTGTAAGCTGTCCATGCACCGGGTCCTCCTCATCACCACTGTCAACGTCTTGTACTCCAGGGTCTTTGTCGGTGAGGGCTTCAAGACTCATCCTGAAACAACATTATACACAAGATGGGAACAATACACAACCTTTTGATGTTCTACAAGATGGAAGAAGATAGCAGTGATCATCAGTGGAGTATGGGCCGGCACAGAGAACTGAAGAGGGGCTATATATCTTCTTAGCTGCAGAAGATGCTTGGTACTCAATAAGCTTCTACCTATTCATGCTTTTTAAGATCTGTAACCCCTCCCTCCACCATCTAAATCCTTTCTTCTGACACATTCTTATGATAGTCTGGAAGTATTAGCTGCCCATAGCTTATAGTTTTGTAGGGGGACCACACCACTAATCTGGTTGACTGTTCCTTAAAGTGAACCTGTAAGATGGTTTATGCCCCCTATCTGAGAGCAGAATGTGATGGAGGGAAAGAAGCTGAGCTCTGTGATATAAAGGTTTAGGGTGTGTCCCCACGGCACAGGACAACTACCGGTCGGTTTATCCGAATGCTATTTGTCCTGTGTTTGTGCCGTGCACACTGGCGCGGAAGGACGGCTTTTCTCCGGGATTAGTGGAGAAAAGCCCCCCCCTCGCATTCACTTGTTCATATTCTGTCCAAAAACCGGATGGAAGAATGAACATGTTGAATGGTTTTCGGGTGGCCGGCGGTCTGAAAAACTGCCGGGCGGAAAACCCGTGCAGTGGGGACTGCTGCATGGGTTTTCCATAGCAGCTCATGTAAAAGTTTGCGGACGATTTTTCAAACGCTTTTCAAAACCGCAAACCGTCTGAAAAAATGGCCGCAAACCGGTGCCATGTGGACAAGGCCTTATAGTTTTCAAAGCAGGATTTATGAGTGAAAAACAGAACATCTGTGAAATTGAAACTGAAAGTACTGCTGACCTCATCCACATACAGTGATTGACAGTTTGCTCTGTCAATGGAAAGCTATCAATTATTATATGTGGGCGGGGTAAGCAGGACTCCTATTGTCTCTTATCATTTGAACGGTTCGGGCTGTTCAGTTAATTTTCTCAGACTGAGTTTGAAATCCAGGGGCGTGTCTCTCCTGTCAGCAGGCGTGTCTGTCCTCCCAGGAGGCGTGTCTGTCCTCACTGTAGACCTGTGACATCATCATTTTCTATAAAGCAGGGGATGCAGAAGGTTGTCTGGATATAACAGCTCTGTAGCCTCCTGCCTGCTTATGTCTGCAGCCTTCAGGCTCCACAAGCTCCAGTTATATCTCTTATCACACAAATTACACTGAAAGCCAGCAGCTTTCACTTCTAGTGGTGTTCACCCAAATTGTACTGACAACAGGCAGAGACCTTTACTCAACTACAAGGACAAATGTCAGCTTCAAGTAAAGACCTCTGCTTGCTGTCAGTGACGTGAGTGAAAATGGGGGGAGAAGCACTCAGCTTTGAGACAAGACTCTGCTCAACCTGTAATAACTTGGCCTGGTAGAGTAGTGGTAGAGTGTTGGCTTTACAAGGAAGGGGTTTGGAGTTCTACTCCCTCACAGAGTATATTTCCCCTCCCCTTCCCCCCCCTAAATTCTACACATATGTAGAGACACCTAAAATATATATGTCAATCTCTATAATATATAAATATATATATATATATATATATATATATATATATATATATATATATATATATATAATATATCCTAACTATATATCTATATATCTATATACACACACATACATAGCTCCAGTATATCATTTCTCATCCCCCAGAATATATGCATTGTATCACATATGTTGGAAGTGCTCGGTGTGACTACTGTGAGGATGAGACACTATATAGGGGAGCTTTGTGTGTGTATATAAATAAAATTATAGATGTTCACACATATATTTTCATATCTTTACATATGTGTACAAAAAAATACTGATGGGGCTTGAACTCCCAACCTCTGTCTTGCAGAGCTGATCACCTAAGCTCTGCACTACACAAGCAGCTTATACAGACACAGTGTTGAATCCTTATGTTATACACTACAGATGATGACGTCTTAAGGAGGCGGGGCTTGCATTCGATCTGAGGAACAGAACGCCTTCTTTTCCAAGTAGCAGCTTAAGGACTGGACCTGTGAGGAGGTGAATCAACCTCTTGGCAAAAGCCCTTTAAACAGGCAGTAATTGCCCAGATCCTTCACCTATAGCTGGGAGATGTACATAGAGGCAGCAGACCTTGGTTTCACTATCGATTTTAACAGCTCAGAGGGGAGTAAACACAGAGTGTGCAGGCAGCCAATTACAGCACAGGGGGCGTGGCCGGGGCGTTTTCTGTCTAGGGGCGTATCCCAACAGGCTGAATTAAATGTCAACCAGCCAATCACAGTGCAGAGGGTGTGTCTAGGGAATTGACCATGGGGCGTTCCGACCAGCAACAGAGCAACAGCAGAAACAGAATACAGATTTACAGAGAAGCTGATATCTGCTAAACCAAGTGACAGAGGTAATGCAACCCAATTACAAAAGTGCTTATTTTTACTGTCCCCATAATCTGAGACATGATCTTTGTAACGATAAAACCCCTTTAAGGAGTCTTATCAGTATATTCTCTGCTTTTTACTCCGAAGTCTTGCTCTAAATCATATAAACCCATATTACAGAACTCAGCTTCTCTCCTCAATCACTTCCTGCTCCGAGATAGAGTAGCATAAACTACATCACCTATTGCTTTTAAAGGAGTTATTTAGGAGTTTACAGATTTTATAGAACACTATAAACAGCATTTATATTGAAAAGATATTCCACTACCTTCTTGTGTTTCTTTTCTTTTATCATAATATCCACTTTTTGCAGTGAAACTTCCTGCTTGTGGGAGTGTCGGTTCTCTGTAATCTCTTACCTACAAGTCCCAAACTGCATTGCAATTTAGGACTTCCCTCCAGTTTTCACTGAAAGATAGTGTGCCGACATTGGTAAATAATTTCCCCCAGATCTGTATTAGCGGTCATGAGAATGATGAGAGCTAGGATTCATGAGTAACTATGTAAACTGTACAGAGCTGCAGTCATTATTTTCATGACAGCAGTACACAAACCCCCAACTCTGACCTGCTGTCCTCTGCTCCCATTACTGTTAGCGTATGTTCACACGGCGTATTTGCGGAGCGTACTTTGGCTTGTAATTTCACAACAATACGCCCGCAGTACACCCTGTTAATACGGTAAAATCATAGCACTCATTAAGTGCTATGATTTTAAAGCGTATTCCCAGAGAAAGTGAATGTCAGTTGGAGCCCTTCAGAAGTTCGGGCAGGCCAGTGAGTACTTCAAAAGCAGCAGGTGTATAGCGGTGCACACAGTACGTGTCACTATATGCCTGCAAGACACCATGTCAATACCCTTAGTAAGTCCTGCCAGCTGGACACAAAGATAAACAGTTCCCCTTCTCCTGTAAGGGTATGTTCACACGATGTACTGCAGCACGTACTGTACACACCGCACTATATCGTGTGTCTCGGGAACTTGCGCTGATTCCCATGGCGCGGGGTGGCCGGCTGCCCGCCGGCCCCATAGACATGCATTACTCGCGGTATTACTCGTATTGTACGAGTGGGGAGAGGAGGCGTAATCTTCCTATGGATTACCGTAATTTCGGCATGCATCTCGCCTGTATTGGAGCGCAAATACACGGTAAAATGCGTGCCGAAAGTACGCCGTGTGAACATAGCCTAATTACTCTAATGTAATAAATCTATTTACTTGCAAACAGGCTGGAAAGAATTAATACAGCCTGATCTGTTCTCTGCTCAGGTCATACCCACTAACAGGGAAGTGTTCCAGAGCTGAGCCTGGCTTCAAAGCACACCCACTGAGTTAGGACAAAACGTCCACTGAGGTCATGTGTACAATGTACATAACATGGTTTGCAGGAGGGAAGGGGGAAGAGAGGACAGGGCTCTTTGCTTGGTTCTGCACAGCGGGGCAGGTAAATAATTTTAATAATTATGAACTACAAAGTTTAATATAATACAGTTGTGAACCCTATTACTAATAGGAAGATAGTTCTGGAGAACCACTTTAATATCTTTTACTCAAAGAAACCAGGTTGAAATTTTTACCAGGGATCAGCAACTCCAAACAAAAATCCCCCAAATTAAAACCATGACCTGGAATGGACACAGAGAGACTAAGTTTAACAGAGCACTAAACTTTCTCACATTTCCTAACAGAATCTTTTGGTGCATGTTTAGATGTAGTGAATTTGCTGCGGTTTGACTTTTATGGGCTTTTAAAAAAACTGTCAAATGTTTATACAGTGGATTTCATCCATCCTTTGCATTCTGAAATCTGCAGGTTTACACCATATTCTATGGCAGGGCAACTCAGTTAGGTCTGATCTTGTCCTAATGATAAAATCTGATTTAAAGAAAAACTTGCCGTGATCAGCATTGTTCAGGTGAAAATATACTAACACCCCAAAACAGCACCCTGGCAGAAATGGCACACTATAAAATCTTTGAAAGTTTTGCAATACCTTCCAAAGTGTCTCTTCAAGGGAAGCCTACCAACATCCTGGATAAACGCAATTTGCGCTGCAGAAAGAAATGATTAGTCATGTCATTATTATAGCTAAGAAATATTTACAATGCATGGGTTATGGATATTCCTGACCTAGATCATATAATTTACTCAATGTATTTACAGATTACAACTTTTATGCAAGATAAGATGGCAAAAAAGGGCAATACGTGTTCGGGAAAGGGAGTGGCAAGAGCCCAGGTCATAGAACCTTCTAGGCTAGATTTCCTGTAGTTAAAAGGGTTGTCTGTCCAATTTTTTTTCCCCAAACACCTTAAAATATTCTAAAATAATAGAAGCAATACTAAATGATTCGAGGCTGCTTTTGTCTCGATACTTCCTAGGTCACCAGCAGGTCTCTACTTCTTGTTCCCTCTCAACATGCTATATGTCATCACTGCAGCCAGTCACAGTGTTGTAAATGATCACTGCAGCGGAAAAGGACTAGGTACAGCTGTTATATGTCCTGTACCTAGAGAGACCAGGAAATCGAGAATCTAGGGCGCATCATAAAGGGAGCAGCAGGGGAGGGGTGGGAGATCAGTAAGGGGAGCATTACATCCTTTATTGTTTTACAACATTCACAACCGCTTTGAAGAAGGTATAAGAGGTGGGTGGAATTAATGGCCTTTTTGACATATATAGGTTTAGGAGGCTTGTGTTTAAAAGGGAACCGAAGAGGTTAGCTGTCTGATAAATAGTTTTGATTGAAAAGATTGAGTAAAACGATTTATTCAATAAATGTACTGCTTATTCTGGGTTAAGAAGTCCAGTGGGTGGTCATATCAATGACTGACAGTTATCACTGTATGTGCATCATATCAGTGATTGACAGCCTTCCTGGTAAGACCACCCACTGGACTCCTTAACCCACAGTAAGCAGTAAATTAAATGATTACATGTTCTGCTGAATCTCTCTCTACAAAGCTATATATCAATCTGTTCAGCTCCTTCTGCTTTGTTACATGCTACCTGCCACTTTGTTAGCTTTTACTTAAACCAGGTAAACAAGCTAAAAATATTTTTTTTAAAGGGAAGCAAATGGAAATAAATTCTTTATACTAGGTTTTTAAAATATTATTTACACGATCTCTTTACCTAACCATGGCCATTCTATTGTAATTCCCCTCAAAAGTCACTGCAGAGATAATGGTACAGTTTACCTTGGTTTCTCAGAGGGTTTGAGAGCTTTGCCAGGTATGGAACCACCTGGGTCTGAAGGCAGATTGGAGAGGAACAGAAACTGGAGAAGAGTTGTCTTGCAGCAAGAGTGTTTTCCTGATACTGTAAGCAAAAATGAAATACAATTAAAGGGAACCTGTCACATAGTTTATGCCCCCCTTGCTGAGGACAGCACAAGCTAGTGACAGACATGCTGTTTCCAGTGCTATGCCCCTTATTCTGTAAGATACTGTAGTTTCAGAGTATTTAATGCTCAAATCGGGCAAAATGCAGCCTGTTCTGCCAGAGAAGAGTCCAGCTGATTCGAGAACAGGCGTTAGCCCCGCCCAAATGCCATTTATTAATAGGTTTCTATTGATCCAAAGTAAAAGGTTGAATCGGCTATGAGTGGGCAGGGCTAGCCATGGAGGGTTGGGGCCAACACCTGCTCATGAATCAGCTGGACTCTTCTCTGGCAGAACAGGCTAAAAGATGCCAGATTTGAGCATTAAATAATCTGAAACTATTGCATTACAGAATAAGGGACACAGCACTGGAGACAGCATGTCTGTCACTAGCCTGTGCTGTCCTCAACAAGGGGGACATAATCTATGTGACAGGTTCTCTTTAAGAGAAAGAAATGTTAAGATATCAGGGATGCAGTCTTTTGTGTGCACATTTGCCAAAAAAGGAAGTAAAATGTGTAATACTCAAATCAGATCACATAGGATGGAAATACAATTTAGCTGGAAGACAAAGAGTGTTTAAGTTGTAAACAGTTACAATAAATTAAAAAAGTGGCACAAACAATTTATAAGGGCTTATGTAAGAAAAGCTAATCTTCAACCTCCGATGGGAACTTTAAGACACTGTTTAAGAAGAAGCTCCAATCTGAACCCACTTCACACACTATACTAGCAAGCTGCATTATCAGTAATCCCCAAATGATAAATATAGGCTTGACAAGCTGGGAAAAGCATACATCAGACAGCAGCAATGAAATCAGATCGCCCACTTCTTTCCCTGCTCTTACACGTATTATACAGGAGAGACCGAGGTTTCCTCTGATCAACGAGATGAAGTGGCAGCAGAAAACCCTTTATTGCCGTACCTCAGTGCAATGTGTCTGCATGCGGGTCTGACGCTGCCTCTTGGTCTCATTCAACTGTATGCGGGTCTGACGCTGCCTCTGGGTCTCAATCAAGTGCATGCGGGTCTGACGCTGCCTCTTGGTCTCAATCAAGTGCATGCGGGTCTGACGCTGCCTCTTGGTCTCAATCAAGTGCATGCGGGTCTGACGCTGCCTCTTGGTCTCAATCAAGTGCATGCGGGTCTGACGCTGCCTCTTGGTCTCAATCAACTGCATGCGGGTCTGACGCTGCCTCTTGGTCTCATTCAACTGCATGTGGGTCTCACGCTGCCTCTTGGTCTCATTCAACTGCATGTGGGTCTCACGCTGCCTCTTGGTCTCATTCAAGTGCATGCGGGTCTGACGCTGCCTCTTGGTCTCAATCAAGTGCATGCGGGTCTGACGCTGCCTCTTGGTCTCATTCAAGTGCATGCGGGTCTGACGCTGCCTCTTGGTCTCATTCAAGTGCATGCGGGTCTGACGCTGCCTCTTGGTCTCATTCAAGTGCATGCGGGTCTGACGCTGCCTCTTGGTCTCAATCAAGTGCA
This sequence comes from Phyllomedusa bahiana, assembly GCA_025379985.1. NCBI lineage: Eukaryota > Metazoa > Chordata > Amphibia > Anura > Hylidae > Phyllomedusa > Phyllomedusa bahiana. Next base: position 27,200 of record JAODAL010031756.1, read on the forward strand.
TGCGGGTCTGACGCTGCCTCTTGGTCTCATTCAAGTGCATGCGGGTCTGACACTGCCTCTTGGTCTCATTCAAGTGCATGCGGGTCTGACGCTGCCTCTTGGTCTCATACAAGTGCATGCGGGTCTGACGCTGCCTCTTGGTCTCATTCAACTGCATGCGGGTCTGACGCTGCCTCTTGGTCTCATTCAACTGCATGCGGGTCTCATGCTGCCTCTTGGTCTCATTCAACTGCATGTGGGTCTCACGCTGCCTCTTGGTCTCATTCAACTGTATGCGGGTCTGACACTGCCTCTTGGTCTCATTCAAGTGCATGCGGGTCTGACACTGCCTCTTGGTCTCATTCAAGTGCATGCGGGTCTGATGCTGCCTCTTGGTCTCATTCAAGTGCATGTGTGTGTCCGACACTGCCTCATTCAAGAGCATTTGTGTCTGACACTGTAACTCAGCCTATCCAAGTGCATGTCCGACACTGCTTCATTCAAGAGCATTTGTGTCTGACACTGTAACTCAGCCTATTCAAGTGCATGTGCGTGTCTGACACTGCCTCTCAGCCTCATTCAAGAACACACCAGTCTGACACTGCCTCTCTGTCTCACTCAAGTGCATGTCCAACACTGCCTCTAAGCCATATCCAAGTGCATGTGTGTGTCCGACACTGTAGCACAGCCTCATTCAAGTGCATGGGTGTGTCTGACACTGCATCTCATCCTCATTCAAGTGTATGGATGTGTCAAACACTGCATCTTAGCCTCATTCAAGTACATGTGTGTCCGACACCACATTTCTCAGTCTCACTCAAGTGCATTGGTGTGTCCGTCACTGCATCTCAGTCTCATTCATGTGCACACATAAGTCACATATATAACACTGCAGATGGGCCTCATTCAAGTGCAAAGGGCTGAGCTGTGGGTAGGCTACAGTACCAGACAGACACGTGGAATATGAACACTGGTATGCGAGAACTGCAGCAAAGAGAGACAAATACTTCAGTGAGCCCCTTTGGTCTGCTGATTGATCGGCGGATGGATAGACTAATGTCACCTTCGGGAAAACCCCTTTAGGTGAAGTCTGTATGGTAAAAAATTCAATTCCATTCTACCTACCTTTTTATTTACAAGAAGCCATTGTGGCTTATGTAGAGGTCGGAATCCAACTCCTGATTGACAATTGGCAAAAGCCCTGGAACTGTTGGAATGTATGACCCCTCTGCTCGCTACTGAAGAGCTATATACATTCAGTGTAGATCTGAACTGCAGGGTGTAAACACATGAAATCAAATGTATAAAACTATAATCATGTAGAAGGACCATACCACATACATACATGACTGTTGGGCTCCTGACCAAAATTAAAAAAAAAATCTCTAACAATGTGAGAAGGAATGGAGAGAGCAGCTTGGAGCAGTGCATCTCATTTTAGAAGCAACAGGACAAACAGTTAGGTTAAGGTGTTATATAGACTCCATGGCAGCAAAGTGACATGAAATTTTCTATGGAGACTGCTTAAAAAGTTGCAACATTTTGCACTTAAGAAGCAAATAAATTGTGAGTGCAAAGGAGTCCTCAGCCTTTAAAGGGTTTTTGCCATGAAGATGCGCTCAAGAGAACAGGGTGAGGGCTGTGCTTGTGCAGTTCTCACCGTTCTTTTTTCCGAATTTAGCCGAGTGAGTGTGTGAGTCCGGCTTGTAAACAAATATGTTAAGCATTTTAACTGACACAGCATTTTTTATTTACATAGAGGAAACAATTATCTGTATGTAGTGAAAATTAAGTGTAAGGGTATGTTCACACGACGTTTTTCAGATCAGTTTTTCAGACGTATCCAAAAAACGTATCTAACACTGTGCAGTTTGATTTTCTTTGGTGTCTACGTATAACATGTATTTACGTTCAGACGAGTGATCGCTGCTGCGTGTTTACTTGCGTCTTTTCTATGTGTTTTTTGGATCCGTTTTAAGAATTGACATGTCAATTCTACTTGCGTTTTACGCAAGTGAAATCCCCATAGGAAACAACGGAGTGTGCTTTTGGAGCCCGAAAAATGGATCCAAAAGCGCAACATACTTTTGGGTACGTTTTGGATGCGCTTTTCATATGAAAAGCGCATCCGAAAAACACATTGAATTAAAATTTGAAGTGTAATACACTAAATCGGCCCCTAGAGGTCTCATTTGATCTAGAAGAACTGTTTGAACTTCAGTAACCTAATTACCTGCGTTAGGAAGCCCATTAGGGGTAGCTAACAGCATTTTACATGTGTTTCAGAGGAAGCCCAATAGAAGGAGCTCTGACAGCATTTTACATGTGTTTAATCTTATAAATCACTATTTATATGTATTGAATGATGTAAAAGCAGTTTTTTTTAGTATAGAATGGGTTTTTAATAATAAATGTATTAATGTTTTAGATAAATAGTTTATTACAGAACGTTGAGTGATTTCAGTATGATAATAAAACCACTCAACATTCTATAAAACTATCTAAAACATTTATAAATTTATTATTAAAAACTTCTATAATTTCTATAAACACCCATTCTATACTAAAAAAAATCTTTATATCATTCATATTTAAAAAGTAATTTTTATTAGTATGAACACTTAAAAATCTGTTTATAGCTCCTCTATTGGGCTTCCTCTGAAACACATGTAAAATGCTGTTATAGCTCCCTCTATTGGGCTTCCTCTGAAACACATGTAAAATGCTGTTATAGCACCCTCTATTTGGCTTCCTCGTACACTACTACTAAACCATTTTCCACTCTAAGTGAAAATGTAGGTCATTAGGCTACTAAAGTTCAAACAATTCTAGTTCAAATGAGACCTCTAGGGGCCGATTTAGTATATTACACTAAAGATTCTACCTTTTCAAACTACAACCCAGGTATATATATATATTGAAAAACGGATCCAAAAAACGCATCCAAAAGAGCATCTGCAGCTGTGTTTTTGGATATGTTTTTTGGATGCAGTTTCTCTTCTGGTAAAAAAAGGATTCAAAAACGGATCCAAAACGTTGTGTGAACATACCCTAATTTCCCAAAGACTGTAATGGTTCTTTACACAAAGAATTTTTCAGAAAAATGTCACAGTTTTGGTAACAATTGTTCATGCAGTTATTTGAGCCAAAGCCAGGAATGGACCAAGCTGGTATGAGAACTTTAACCTGTTTATGTTTCTTGTACCTTTTGAATTTTCTTCAGGCTTTGGCTCAAAAAATGCGTCTAAACTGCAGTGGTGTATTTTTCCTATAGAACCACTATGAGAGAGCACACGAATTGCTACAATGCACACATTAAACTCCTTACATTCCAGTCCCCGGTGAGAACATCGGCTGCACTGAGGTACTCGCTGGATCTTACAACATCATCAATATCAGAGAAGAAATCTAAGTAGTTTTGGTGAAGATATAAATCGAATAATTCACTTCGCATATGAGACTTCTCCACAACGACCTGGGGAGAAGGCACCAGAGAAACATTATAATAAACAGACGATAAAAGCAAAAAGCTGAAACAGACGAGCAAAATTGCCAAGAAGTACGAGGTGACAGACTTGCCAGTGAGATTCAGGGAGTTCAGGATAAAACAAAGGTAACATTTAGGCTATGTTCACACGTATTTCGCCCCGCAATTACGCCGTGTGTACGGGGGCGGGAGCGGGCGGGGTGGCAGCCCGCCGGCCCCATAGACATTCATTATTCTCAGCGCATATACGCCGTGAATAAGTGACATGTCACTTCTCTCTCCCCGATCGCTGTTTTTTTGCGAGCAGGGAGAGGAGACGTAAACCATAATTCTCTATGAGAGCTGTGGATTACCGTTTGGACAACCTCATCAGCATTAGCCAGATGTGGATTGTCTTATGCATTCTTTACTGGATGATGCTAAACTATTCTACATTACCTTTATTCACATATAACAGCATCCTCTCTGTTAAAGGCTATTCCCATCATAGACTTTGATGGCATGTGGTTAGGATAGGCTATCAAAGTCAAATAGGTGCGGGTCCCACTTTTGAGATGTGCACCGATCTCTGGAACAAACCCCTAAAAGTGTCTGGCCAGAATGGAGAGCTGGTTGCACATGAACATGACTCTCCATTCTGTTCTACCGTATGGGAGTTCCAAGTACAGCTGTGCCCAATGCTCAGCTGTACTCAGAATTCCCATACAATTGAATGGAGAGTCATGTTCTCCATTCTGAGCAGATACTTTTCTGGGTTTGTTCCAGAGATAGGGTGCAAGTCCCTTTCAGATTTTGATGCTATACTCTATCAATATGCCATCAAAATCTATGGTAAGAACACCCCTTTCAGCAACATACCTTACCTCTGGGAGGACAAGAAGCAGGTCTCTATCATGATGTGACAAATGTGCTGGCAGTTTATGGTTGTCCACGTCAGCTTCTGGTGCCTCCCCTGGAAAATACATGTAAGCGCATATTAATAAATGCACTAGTATTTCTCATTAACTGAATGCTGACAGACCCTCAGTCTACGGACTGAACTGATTTATAAAGTAACCTACTAAAATTAAATCCCTCTTTTAAAAATGGTTGTGCCGCTATTTTTTCTCTTATATGGAGGTAAAACAAAGTATGTGCTGTGCACTATGCAGAAGCCTAAATTTTTATCAGGCCTCTCAAACATTCCATAAGGTTAGTAAATTTACCGTACTGTCCCTATAGCAAGGCAACCATACTATATAATGATATAGAGTGCTTTGCTTTGTAAAGATTATGATAGATGTGAGCTACAACATTTTAGATGGTGCGTTTACAGTGCCCATTTCCTGCAAGCACTGGGAAAGCTCCCAGGACATGTCAAAGGTATCCATAGGCCACCATTCGTCTGACAGAAGACAAAAGAGCATCCCTTTAGCCTCCAATGGGCTAGTATACATTGGTATGCCTCTTTATCTGCTGTATAGAATAATGTAACCAAGGAATTGAAGAGAAAAAAAAAACATTCCACAGAATATAAATTTTTTCTACATGGTAATTTACGATCCATGCATGACACATTATTCCTACATAGGGAAATCAGTCAGAGGTATGTACTGTATAGGGAATCCTCCCTACAGTTACCACCAACATGAAGTGGCATTACATAGTAGAAAAGGTATTGAAAGTTTCATTAAGCCAACTATAGTATTTTTTTTTCTTGTTACTTAGAGGAAACTTCCGAGAAACAGACCTGCTAAATGGAATAAAAGACTTGAGGTGACTTACTTTTACAATGGAGTATTTTCCCTAGTGCTCGGAACAAGAAAAGAGAAGCATCTTTGCCTCCAATGGCTTGAATTTCATCCATACCATCTCCTACTTTTCTTTTACTCTTTGATTTGGAGGACGCTTTTGACACCTTTGAAGGTTTACCTTTCTTCTTAGACCAAAAATCATTTGGCAAGGTAGAATCTGTAGTCAGGGGAGAGACACAAATGACAATTTCAAAGAAATAACATTAGAATAGACAAAAGTGGAGTAGCAGAAAACACAAGCTGCAAGATCTGTTTAGGGAAACTTTCCAAATTCTCTGAATTTAGAAAAAAAAAGTATGATAATAACGACATGCATTTCTAACAAAACTCTCTCAAGACCTGCCTTTTTTCCCAAAACAGTGATACCTCTGTTTACTGGTTGCCTGGAATTACAGTCTATGTTAGAGGATGGGGCTGAAATGCAATACCAGACAAGATAATACCAAGTGGAGCGCTTTCATGGAAAGGGGAAAAAGAAAAAAGCGGATTTTTTTTTTTTTATTAATGCCAGAAAACCTCTTTAATTTTCTAGACTGATTACATCAGAAATTTATATCTTACCTTTAAGTGCTGAGAACTGAAGGCTATTAATAGCGCTTCTAATATCTCCTGAACATCCAGAGCACAACAACTCCAGAGCCTCCTTATCAGGAATAACAAACTTCCCTCCGCTCTGAAAAAAAAACACCACAGTAACAATTCAGTTCCGTGTCCCATATACTAAGGCCATGTTCACACGGCTTACAATGGGCCGTATTTCGGTCCATAATTACGCGCCGGAGTGCGCAAATTACGGGCTGAAAACGTCCCAGTCATTACGGTAATCCACAGTTCTCATAGAACTATGGATTACGTCTCCTATACCTGCTCGGTGAAACCGCCGGGCGGAGAGGTAAGTGACATGTGAATTACCAGCGGCGTATATGCGCCGCTGGTAATGCAAGTCTATGGGCCGACGAGGTGACGGCCCCCCGCTCCCGCCCCCCGTCCACACGGCGTAATTGCGGGGCTTAATTACGTCCCGCAGTTAAGCCGTGTGAACATGGCCTTATTCTCCAAGATATAAAGCAGCGCTTTTTTGGTACTGGCCCATTGAGCTGAAAGGTTAATTTAATTTCATTGATTAGCTTTACACATGTAGGCAAAGGTAAATAAAGACTTATCAAATACATTGCTTTTACTGATTTTGATTCTCTGCAGAGTAAGGAGCACGTCTTATCTCCTGCATTTGTACACAAGCTTCCCTAGTGACCTGCCATCTCACTCTACTCTTACAGACTACATTAGTGGTGGTGTTGAGGACCCCCCCCCCTGCTCTGTTCCTCATCTTGAAAAAGAGCAGTTTGTTTTCTTACTGACAAGCCTTAACCCTTTGGAGTTCTGTAGCTTTGTGCACTATGGGCCACATGTATGAAAACTGTCTAGGTCTAAAATTCACTTTGTTGCCCAGAGCACCCATTTCATTTCATATAGTGCTCTGGAAAAATGAAAGGGGCACTCTGATTGGTTGCTGTGGCCAACAAAGTGAGTTTTAGACCTATACAGCTTTCATACATGTGGCCCTATATTTTCCAAACCTTCTGCACGAATGTCCCTGTAACAGGATTAGCTAGCAGTAGTACAGATGACATAGCAAACACTGCTGTAGACCCACCCACAGTCTGTTCAGGACTGAAGAAGGCTCTGTGAAACAACATCCCTTAAAGGGGTTCAAAAGGAGGGGACCAAAAATCTAAGCATGTCTGTCCTTGGTTACCATAGGTAAAGTGCTATGGTTTAAGAAAACGGGCTGTTTGTTTAGTGCTCGGGAACGAAGTGAGAGCTCCGGTCGGGTTACGCCCAGGTCGAGAGAGACAGAGAGACCGGGTATGCGTGCGGGGTTTGTCACTGACAGCAATCAGTGGTAGGTGCAACGTATGCGTGCGGGGTTTGTCACTGACAGCAATCAGTGGTAGGTACGACATATGCGTGCAGAGTTTGTCACTGAAAGCGATCAAAGCTCCTGCAGCAGAGAGAGAGAAAGATCATGTGCAGTCCCATGTAAACACAAACAGATAAAGCGTATAGTTTTGTTCTGCAGATCTGTAGAGGTTAGAGGTGTAATAACCTGCAGGATATATCACTGTGTGTGAAAGACAGAGTAAAGAAAATCACCCATCTTTCCCAGAGTCCTAAATGTCAAATGCCCATTCTAATTATAAAGTATGTAGAGAGAGACAGAAAAGTAGATATACACTATGGAGTTACACTTAGGTTTTCACTTCCCCGGCTCACACAGAATGAATTCTCACGTGCACACTTTGAGGCGTGTCTGCAGAGAGAGAAGATATGCCCTGCTGGGAGGAGAAACACGCCCCTCCATTTCACACGGTCTGCTTAGCAACCAGTATAAACGGCTGCAAAATGATGAAATGAAAATACCCCTTTAAAGATAGTTTGAACTCCACACACTTGCTAGGCAAAGTGTACCTAAACTTTCCGGTATCTTTTTAGTGTAAGCTGTCCTATGTATATCAGAAATAGCACTATTTCTAGCCATTATACAACTCATATATGGCATTTTTCATCTTTTTTTTTTCCTCTACAAGTTCCTTCAGCTGTTCCTGACCTAGTAGCTGCTATGACGTGTCCCATACACTGCACACAAACAGAAGAGAAGAACCTGCTCCCTTTTACACATCTACAGCACAACCTTAGGAGAAGCAGGGAGGCCAATATAGAGTTGTACTGATCCAGCAGTGGGGTAAGATAAAACAGGTGCTAGGGCTTTTAGCAGCACCTCTCTGTGTGTCCCACTCTGCGGCTAACACTCTATAGACTTCTATACATAGCATTTAACCAGATCATCAGTAAGCTGTCAATCCATCTGGTCTCTCAAGACTGTAAATGAGGAGTGTAGGAGGAAGTGAAGTGGGAGGGTGGAAAGGAGCCTGAAACTCTGCTCACATTTGCATTGGAGGTTTCTACTCAAAGCAGATGTTGATAAACCGAATGTAATACAGTGCATCATACTTAAAAGGTTTTGAGATTGCAGAAATTGTCTACTGCTGATTTGAATGTGTTACACTTATGTTAATTTAACCAACTGCACTGGGCAAAAATCTGCTACAAATACTTCACATAGACAGCATGCTGTGAATTTGAAGATTTGAAGCATGCCCTCAAAGCCACGTGGCTTTTTTTTTTTTCAGCAATGCAGAGCGGTCCATGCACAAAATTATTAAAGGGGTTTTCTCATTACACGCTTTTGTAGACTTGAGCGATTTCTACCCGTTACTGCTTCAAATCCTTGGGCAGGTCTCTCCTCCCAGTAGGTATGTCTTCCCTCACTGAAGAGTTGTGATATTCTGTATGAGCAGTGGAAGGGAGAGGTTGTCACAGCTTTGCAGACCTCCTGCACTGGTTGTCATGTCTGCAGAGCTGTGACATCCTCTCCCTTCCACTGCACACTCAGAATGCAGAGCTGTCAGCTCCAGGCTCCACATGCTCCTTCTAACCAGACACCTGTATTGCGGTAAGTAGTCATACATACAGCCTGAACTGAGGAAATAAATGTGAGAAAGGCACGCTGCCTCCCTCTATTATCAGGCAGGAGGTAGAGCAGACTGTATAAGGCCGTTTTATATGGGTAGGGGGGAGCAGTGTATAAGGTTGTGCCATATGGGTGGAGAGAGTGAATCTAGCAGCTGGAGACTTAGTATTTGCCCAGATCCTTTACACAGAGCCATCACTGGGAGAAAGGGCATAGAGAGGAGTTGAGACAGCCTTTATTATATAGGCCCAATCACCACAGGCAGATCGTTTCACTTTCATTTTCCACAGCTCAGAGAAGAGTAAGCACAGAGTGCAGGCAGCCAATTACAGCACATGGGGCGTGTCCCATCAGAGTGCATGCCTGAACAAGCAGAATGAAATATCTGTCAGCCAATCAAAGAAAAAGGGGCGTGGCCCAACGACCTGCTGCAGAAATAGCTACAGACGTACAGATTAGCTCATCTTGGCTATACTAAGTGACTTAGGTAATGCAAAGCAATTGCAAAAGTGCTTATTTTTTTTACTGCCCCATCATTAGAGATATGATCTTTGTAGCGAGAAAACCCCTTTAAAGCTTTATTAAATTGTTAAAGATCACACTTTTAGAAAAGGAAGAGGATCATGACAATATCTACATGACAGACAGACTAACCGTAGCAGCTTCTGTAGTTGCTATTCTGCTCAGCACTTTCATCATGCTGGTGGGAGCAACTGGATTGAAGCTGTAAAAGTAAATGAGCATTTAGTACATAAGTATATTGCTATACTGTATAAATTATTGTAAATAAAATCAGTATAAACCAAGATTATATGATACAGGGTGCAAACTCCAGAACTGTATAACAGTTGACTTAAAAGGGGGTAGTGTATACCCCATTACCAGCGATTTCCCAACCAGTTGGCTTGGAACACATATAATTGAGGGACTGTATACCGATTCCATACATCTTAAAACGAGCTGTCCAGTCCCGTGAAATTAACTTTAAATGGCGCCATACTGGGAAAAAATAGAAAAGAAAGTTAAACTCGCATACCTTTCCCATGCCGCTGCCACTCCTCTGCTCTTCCAGGGTCTTGTGCCAACACACTTAAAGGGAATCTGTCGCCAATTTTTTTTTTTACTTATTAAATCAAGACCTTGATCCATATTCTTTTCCTCTCAGTCATTTTTATTTCCTGATTGTAGATTTCTCTATTCGGCCGTCTATATATAATTCTTGCTTGCACTGCTTTAACAGCAGTCAGAGAGATACTTTACAGCAGCTTCATGCACATAGGATTCTTAAGACAGATTCTGTCCCATAGACTTGTATAGAAGAGTTTTCACTGTGAAGGGAGGGGAGAGGGGGAGCTGTGAGCATCTCCTCTTGTGACTGGTGGATTCTGTGTACACAATGGTGTCTCCTATCAGTTTGACCCTGCTTCTACTGATAATGAGCACACTGCTGAAAAGCTCTCTAAACAGATCAGGAAGTGTCAGACTATTATTAGGCTTAGTGGCCAAAGTGCAAACTGAAGGACTTAAGAATTATTAAAAAAAATATTGAAAGTGATCTGGAAAATTAAAAAAAAAACATAACGAAAAATTCCTAAAAAATGTGTTTAACATAAAAATGTGAGTTAAACAATTAGTCATTTTTTGATGTCACTTTCCCTTTAAGATGCTTGTACTCACTTGTGAGTGAATGAAGCGCAAGCATCTGGTGTGTCCGGTTAAGAACCAGGAAGTGCAGGAGGCAATCCCAAGGCCCCTCAGAGCAACAGCAGCAGAATTGGGAAGGAGTATAATCTTTTTTTCCTACTTTTCCCCAGCAAGGCCCTATTTAGATATAATATGGGACTGGACGACCCTTTTAACAGTTGTTTTTGCACCATGTGAACTTACCATTAAAGCAATAAAAGTGATGTCTCTCCTCCAAGTGGGAACCTGAGCATTAACTTTATTCAAGTTTCAAATAATGAACTCTCCACTCATATCATTAGCATTAGCATCATTGGCCAAATACAAAACACCATTACTCATTAATAAACTACTGTACTCTGAGTTTTGGTGGTTAGGAAAGTTTGCTACAGGGAAAACCTGAAGTCCTGTAATTTATAGCATATCAAAATGTGAAGAAAAGAACAAAAGTCAAGCTACATTCACATGTATCAGAAGTTACACTGTAATGAATAACTAAAAATCTTCGGGATTAACCTCAGAAATGTACAAGGACTAATTTCATTGGACTGCAGCTTTTGCAGCACAGTAACTGATTGGCTTTTTGTGAGTGCTGGGTAAATAGGTTTCATCCAAAATGTAAAAAATGGCCATAAGTAGATCAGAATTTAAAGAAACACGTCAGGTGGTTTATGTTACCCTCTCTGAGAGCAGGATATGGTAGAGTGAGAGAAGCTGAGGAAAGTGATGTGTAGCTTCATAATTTAGAGCAGTATTTCTGAGTACGAAGCAGGTAAAATACTGACTGGACTCCTTAAGAGACAATAGGAGTCCTGCTTACCCCGCCCACATACAGTGATTGACAGCTTTCCCTGTATCGGTGTGTATACAGAGCTGTCAATCGCTGTATGTGGATGGGGTCAGCAATACTTTCAGTTTAAAGCTATGTCTACACTGCACAGGAAACCGATCGTATCTTTCGGCGCTTTTCGTTTTTTTAAAAGCGCCGAAGATACAATAGTTCCTGCAGCCCCATAGATGTCAATAGGAAAGATGAGCTGCAGTCTACACAACTAGTCCTTTCTCTGCCCGTCTTTCGGCAGCGGCGTATTATACAACATATAGTATAATACGCCGGCGCTTATCGCTTTCTTGCCGTCTTCCCATACAAGTCAATTGTATGGGCGACGTCAGGAAAACGAGAAGCGACCGTGGTTTTTGTACAAAAGCGTAACAAAAAACACGGTCCTGCATCAGAGAAAAAAAGGGCCACTTTTGGGCCGTTTTTTTGTCTGATGCAGTGTAGACATGGCCTTACTTTCACCTTTTAATTAGAAATCCTGCTTTGAATCATGCAAACCTATATATCACAGGGCTCAGCTTCTCTTCCTCCCTCACCTCCTGCTCTCAGTTAAGGCAGCATAAACCACCTGACAGGTTTCCTTTAAAGCTTTCGCTAAAGACTGGCGTAAACGTTTGACTTCCTTATAAAGATTTTAGAATTTTTCTATTCAATTGTAGTGAACACTTTTGCAAAGGTGACAATGAGAAAGTGCAACTCTATTGGCTGTCAAGGTTAATGGTAACCAGTCACTTAGCTTAGGATGCCTTTCCTGAAGTCAGCACAAGCTAGTGTCAGACCTGCTGTTTCCAGTGCTGTGTCCCTTATTCTGTAAGATGCAACCGTTTTAGAGCATTTACTACTGAAATCTGGCAGTTTTCAACCTGCTCTGTCAGAGATAAGTACACAATGGATTAGTGGGCACTTACCTTGCCCACATGCTGTTTATTCTACCTTTTAAAGTGAATATGTAGAAAGCAGTCAAAGTGGCTCTGGCAGAGCGGGCAGCAGGCTGCCAGACTTGGGCAGTAAAGGCTCTGAAACTGCTGCATCTTACAGAATAAGAGACACCAATGGACACAGCAGGACTGTGTCTAGCCTGTGCTGTACTCAGGTGGCATAAACTATGTGACAAGACCCCTTTAAATTGACTCGCAAACAAATTACTGTCTTTAAGTCAATAGGTTTTAGCAAAAGCTCCTGAAAAAAATACAAAAAGTGACAACTAATATGGCTGCATAGCTTGTTGTCCCTTATACAAAAACAGCTACTGGTACAAAACAGAAAAAATAAAAAAAGACTATAACCTTGTAAGTAAGCTTCAGAAGTATTAATATATGGCCAATTTTAGATCAAAATGCTCTTAAATAAAAGTGATAAATCAGCTTTGTCTGTGTAGAAAGCTTTCACCTGATGTTGCAAACACACAACTCCTCCTGGATTTCTTTCGGGAACAGTCGTCTCTGATGGCTGTCACCACTCAGACTGTCAGATATTATAAACACTAAGGGGCAGCGACCGGTCTTTACAAATCTCCTGTGGAGGAAAAAAAAAAAAAAAAAAAAAAAAAGTTATAACTAAGTGAGGTTCAGCACATATAATAGAGGAGCATACACAGTTGGCATTTTACGTTACCTGAGAATATCATGTAGACTTGCCGGGTCCCTGTAAAATTGGTTCGGCATATCCTACAGCAAACAAAAAGTATGTCAATATTCGCTTATTTTTATGAAATACATGCAGATCTGCTCTTACACGTACTAAACAATTTACTATCAGAGTGCAACAGGACAAGGTACAGGTATGTTCCTTAAGTTTGAACAGCAGGGTGTATTATTACATCATTCACAATTAACAACTGATAAATACGTTTATTTTCCTTTTATGCACATTTAAAGGGGTGTTCCCATCTTAGACATATACGGCATACTGAATTTTTAAATTGTATATTTTTGTTAACAATTTTTAGAAATAAACAAAAGTTATACAAAACAACCTCTTCAATCCCCACCCATGGCATTTTGCTAGAATATGCCATAAATGCCTGCTAGAGAGGGTCCTATCTCTGTGATCTGCACCTAACTTAAAGGGGTGTTCCGGGACTGATTAATGCTCAATCATTGGGGTATGAGTAAAAATAGAAAAGACGACTCATACTTACCTCCCGGACACTCCCGATGCATTCGTCCCGGGCTGAAGCAGGGAACATCCAGCGTTCACGTGACAGCTCCAGCCAATTACAGGCCCGAAAGGTCACATGCTGGTGACATTGTGGCCTATGATTGGCTGGTGTTATCATGTGAACGATGGATGTTCACTGCTTACTTCCTGGGAGTGAACGGAAGCATCCGGGAGAGAAGTATAAGTCTTAATCATTAATTAGTCCTGGAACACCCCTTGAAGAAAGGGCCCCCAAAGATCTCCGTGCAGAATGTAGAGGTGGCCATACAAGCAGGGCACTCTCTGTTCATTTCTATGGTAACCGCCTCTATCAGACACTTTTGGCATATCCTATCAATATGCAATAAATGTCTGAAATAGGATTACCCTTGTAAGTTTTGCCCCAAACAAGTAATGAGCACCAGTTATTTTCACATCACTTTAGGACGTACATCAACAATAATAAGTTTCCTGTCAGTAGAAGGTGCCTCTCCCAGCATCTGAAGCTTGTTGTATTTGTTTGCCCTTAGAAGAAAATCCTGAAATAGAGCAGACTGAGACTGACTGGTGAAGATCTGGAACCCCATGTCTAGAGGCAGAAACAGAAAATGACAAATATTCAGGTTAAAAGCCTTATTACAAATGTGATTAACGTCTGTATCAAAGAACCTGCTGTGATAATCCTTCTGATAGACAGCCCTGAAATAACATAACACAGAAATTACACTAGCCCCTTAATAAACTACAATCTGTGTCTTTAATGGTGATATTTAAAAGGAATGAATCAAAAAATTATTACTTAAAAACATTTTTTCATTGTGGTTTGATTTTCGATTCTATGTTTCACCTTGGCCACTAAGGCAGTCTCAAAAGGTGATGTCTCCCATGTTCTATAGCTCACTTGTCAGGTTTGCTGTACAGACTGGAACAGAATGACTACAGTCATATCATTATTATTAGCTGGCAGGAGATTTGATAACTGTCCTGTTGTGACCTGAAAACCTACAGTATAACTATACTCAGACACAATGTTCTGTATGCAGCTCCCCTGGTCTTTGGAGAAGGGGACTATGCTCCATCGCTTCCTAACAACCACAATAATTTACAGAATGTCTTTGTCTAATAATAATCTTTATTTCTAAAGTGCCAACATATTCAGCAACACTTAACAAGGCAGAGGGTATTGTTACAGACAACACTGAAAATTACATAGAAGCAAATCCACTAACAAATCAGGCAAGAGATGTGAGGGCAGTGCTCGGAAGAGCTTACGCTCTATGTGGAAGTAGGGGAGACACAAAAGGTTAAAAAGTGCACAATGGTGCAGCCGTTTTCCATAAATATGGGGTAGAAAACATAAATGGATGAACCCGCCACCCAGATAGTATATCTATATACAGATAATTGCAAATGAGTGTCTAAGTGCAGTGACTGTCAGGAATGGGCTCTTGGTTGACCTGCCTAAGAAGATATATTTTTAATGAGTGATTAAAACTAAAAATGATTTTATTATTCAGCACATTTTAGATACCCAAAGCAGCCCATGTGAAGTCTAGTCCATCATCTTCCACTTATTGCAGCTCTCGTAAACCATCTTGCCAAACTTTTTAGTACCTTATATTAATTAGAAATACAGCATATCAGTCCAGACTGGGCGTCCTGACCCTAGAGCTCATGCATAATATAACGCTGGACACTAGTACCTGCTTATTTGTAAATAACTTCTTCAATTTTAATTCATCGTATAACAAAACAGCTTTAAAATTTGCAACGATGTATCGCTATTCAGCGTTCAAAAAAACTCTTGTATTGCGGTTTAACATTGCTGAAATCCTGTCAATCAGAAAAAGTCTCTGGATAGTCTTACCCTACACACGCTTATCCAGACCGCCTCTCAGATCTTTTTTCACATCCGTAAAGTCCCAGCTTGGGTTTCATACGTGGCCGGCAGCGATACCCTATCCTCTCTGCGGCTATGGACAAGAGTGAGCCACAATGTTTCGGGGGTCCGCTCCCTTTCTCAAGCACCCTTTTGCCTGGATCTTCTTGGGTTTCTTTGTTATTTTGGCTCCTTCATCTGAAGTGCCACTGCTTGAAGCTCCCGTGTCCTTCGTTTCCATTAAAAAAAAAGGCTTGCTGGTTTTGGACCTTAACGTCATCTTATTACCAGGAGATGTTTCTGAACCTGACATAGTGCTATCAGTATTTTTATATTTTGAATAACTCCTCATTGTGTTTCTTCTTTCTTTCGCCCAAGTATAGACTTTATCTTGTGCATAGTCTCTAGAATCTTTCAAATTTTCTCAACTTTATTGTCATCATCTGTTCTTTTATTTTTTTCAAATTATTAGATATAGCCTCCTGTGTTTTCTCAAGAAGCTCCGCTTGTGTTTGTTTCAATTCTTCTTCTATTTTCTCAATGTCAGCTTGTAGTGTTTTTTTATGGTTAATTGCAAATGTTGTACAGTCAGAAGCATAAGATCTAGGGAATAACGATTGCTCAGCGCATACCATTTATCGACATACGATGTGTCTTTTTTCAATAAAAATCGGTAACAATGGGCTCCGCAGACCTCTTGGCATGCGCTGTACTTTTATATATTCTGTAAGCGTAGAAGTATGTAATCTCAAATTTAGTTTTTTTCTCTTTAGATTCTCAAGCCTTTAAAACGGATCATTATAAGGCGAGCTTCCTTCTTTACTCCACCCAAACCTTGCTTTCTCAGCTTGTTTAATTATCGTCAGTCTTTCTGGGTCAGAGAGGACTAAGGTATCTGCCTTTTTATCTGTAACAGAGGCCATTTCTTCAAACGACATTGTAGTCTTTTAGAGTTACAACACTTGTGTTCTGGTGCCATCATAGGACTAAATCAAAACGTCTTGCCAAACTTTTTAGTACCTTATATTAATTAGAAATACCGAAATTTCGTGGCTCACTCTTGTCCATAGTCGCAGAAAGGATAAAGGTATAGCTGCCGGCCACGTATGGAACCCAAGCTGGGACTTTACGGATGGCAATAAAGATCTGAGAGGCCGTCTGGATAAGCGTGTGTAAGGTAAGACTATCCAGAGACTTTTTCTGATTGACAGCGATTCAGCAATGTTAAACCGCAATACAAGAGTTTTTTGAACGCTGAATAGCGATACATTGTTGCAACTTTTTAAAGCTGTTTTGTTATACGATGAATTAAAATTGAAGAAGTTATTTAGAAATAAGTGTGTACTAATGTCCAGCGTTATATTATGCATGAGCTCTCATAAACCACACACACCTTGTAGCAACATAAATGCCAAAAAACTGAAGTGTGTGTCTTACTATGGCAGCAGCCAAGAATATTTTTAAAAACAGAAAAAAAACAAAATTTCTCTTCCATATATCTACATCTGATTCATAAAATGAGGCATTCCCATAAAGGGTGCCAATGTTAAAAAGCTGCTCTTACGGTGCTGTAGAATAACAGCTGCAAAGGAAACTGCTCAGCCATGGGTCATGTATACAGCTGTCAGATCCAGCCAGCAGTCCAGAAGAGAAGGAGGAAATGGGCTTTTACCTATTCTGCTGCCTCCATTACTACACTGGCTGTCACATGACTAAGCTGAACCCAATACAGCCCCAATTGTGACACTTGTTTTCCACTGTAAGTGGAGCCACTATGGCAATGAATAAATAAATACATAAGCATTTCATTTTTTTCTCTTTATTTATATTTTTATTACCTCGGTCAAAAAACACTGGTGGCTCATCCTGTTTAAATTCTTGCATTAAGGGGTTAATCCATTCTTGCACTTGGATCCCCATCTCCTGGGCAAGCACCAGCATGGTTTCAGTTTTTCCACAACACGGAGGGCCTGTCAGCAGTAAAATATAACCACCCTGTGAACACATGCAGAAGCATCAGAGTTCATGAAAATGTGGTTGGAACAAAATCTATGTTATTTTTGGAAAATGTCTCGATATGGGTTATTTTCTGTTTGTATATGATCATAAAGCTGAGTGAAATAAGCAAACAGACCTGTTTTTTGTCAGCATGAGCTCTTAGCCAGGTCTCAACTTCCTCCACTTTCTTCTTATGTACGGCAAGGTCTGCCTACAAAAAGAACAAGGGTGCTTTCATTCCATGCGGTGGCATTAACATAACATGTAGTATAATAGTGACAGTACTCATTTATGAGCATTGAAGGCGCTGCCCAAATCAAATAACTGTTCTTCATGCCATGGAATAAGATCATCCCACTCCAGAACTGACTTTACAGTATCATAGGCCTCCGGGCAAAGCAGTGCATTGGGCCTTGCCCAAGGACAGGACATCATACCTGGCCCCACCTCTAACCACACCCAAATGACAATGTACCAGGCTACACCCCTAACCACACCCATATGACATAGCACCAGGCTACACCCCTAACTACACCCATATGACATTGCACCAGGCCACGCCTCTAACCACCCTCAAGCAGGCTAGCACAAAACAGTGGCTTTTTTAAATCAAAACAGAGTATAACTTATGCATATACTATAGGCAGCAGAAAAATTCACTTTGAAATAATTCATAAATTCAGTTGTCTGTCTCTTAGGCTATGTTCACACGGCATAATTGCGGGGACGTATTTCGTCCCGCAATTATGCCGTGTGTACGGGGGCGGCGAGGCCGCCAACCCGCCAGCCGCATAGACATTCATTATTCCGGCGCGTATACGCCATGAATAAATGACATGTCACTTCTCTCTCCGCTCGCCATATTGTCCGAGTGGGGAGAGGCGACGGAATCCATAGTTCTCTATGAGAACTGTGGATTACCGTAATGACTGGGATGGATTTCAGCCCGTAATTTGCACAGTACGGCGCGAATTACGGGCTGAAATCCGACCCAAAATACGCCGTGTGAACATTGCCTTAGTGTCTGCATAGCCGCTGATCTATTTCTGTCTGTACTTATAATAAAAGAATTTATTTAATATAAATATTTAAGACAATTCCTATGTATGATTTGTCTAATTGATGGTTAAACAGTTAGCAAAAAAACACCACTATACAAATGTTATCCCCATATCTCCGACCACCTAAGGCGCCTATGCTCATTGGGCCCCTGGTCAATTACCTCACCTATGGTACCTAATGTGTAAGACAGTCCTGTTCCACTCCACTTGAAGCGGAAAACCATTATGTAATAGTGGTCCACCCATGCATTACATGAACAGCCATTTAGTGGGTGAAAAGTCTGGTCATATCTGGCTTCCTCTAGTAATAACAACTGAGTAAAGAACCCGATCACTGCAGTAGCTTGTATTTAAAACAGGGTTGATTTTGTGAGACAAACCCCTTTAGTCTATTTTATAACATACAATACTGGTTTCTCCATCTAGAACAGGGATGTAATGAGTTAAAAATGAAACTGAAGTGACATTTTCCAAGTAAAAAGACTAATTCCTTGAGTACAAAATGGTCCGGTGTGCCCTACCTGAACACTGGGCCTATATCTATCAATCCATGGGTCGCTCTGAGACTGGCCTGACGTCGCGTTACCTCCATCATTACTAGGATTGGCAGAGAACGGATTCACTCTTTTTTTGCTCCGAAACGTGTTCTCTAGTGTGGACTCATCCTTCTTCTTAACACCTCTTTTAGATGCCCTGAACTCTTGTGATGTAACTCTCGCTGAGCTGACAAAGAAATCTTCAAAGGAGGGTTCTACCCAGTCCGTGATCTGTAAACAGGTCATATTACACATGCAGTTCTATTATACAGAATATATTACATACAAACTGAGCATTTAAGAAGGCCAATCCATCATGGAACTAAAAAGCAACAAAATATACATGGAAAGGACTGTATAGAATACACTGCATGCAACACTTCAAGTCACTACAAAGACACACTGGGCCTAATTTATCAAAACTGTCTAACAGTAAGGCCTCGTTCACACGGCTTATTCTGCCGCGTATTGGCGCCGTACTCCCGCGCCGGGTTTTCGCTTCATACGCGCCAATCCGCGGCAGCAATTAAGGTAATCCCGCTCTCTAAAAGAACATGGATTCGTCGTCCTCCCCGCCTGAATCCGCCGGCGGGGAAAAGTGACATGACATTATTACGCACGTACGCGCGTAAACAATGCATTTTCTATGGGGCCGGAGCGGCGCCCCCAGCCGCTCTGGCCCGCCCCGTCCGCCCCTATTACGGCGGATTTGTGGCTCAATACGGCGCAACAAATCCGTCGGAATAAGCCGTGTGAACCGCCTAAAATGTTTAGTTTCCCAAGCAACAATCAGGCTTAGCTTTTTTCTCCAAGCTGTTCAAAATAAAGCTAAGCCCTGATTGGTTCTATGGCACTAAGACATTCTTACTGTTAGACAGTTTTGATAAATCAGGCCCACTATGCTTTCTTGTGTTGTACAATTCTTACCTCAGACTGTATATTAGGGGACGTTCACGCTGCGTTTTTAGGTGCTTGTTTGGATCCGTGTTTCTAACCCAAACACGCATCTAACAATGTGGTTTACATTGCTTTCAATGTAAAACACGATCAGCGTTCAGACATCTGATCGCCGATGCGCGTTTCACATGCATCTTTCAGATTGACATGTCAATTCTTTAACCATTTTACGCAACAGACGCCCTATTTAAAACTATAGGGTGTGTTTCTGCTATGTCTTTGTATACATTTTACACATAATTTTTCAGATTGAAAAACACTGTGTGAACATACCCATATGTGTACGGTATGTGCGTATACATTCTTTAAAGGGAACCTGTCACATAGATTATGCCCCCCTTGCTGAGGGCAGAACAAGCTAGTGATAGACCTGCTGTTCCCAGCGCTGTGTCCCTTATTCTGTAAGATGCAGCAGTTTTAGAGCATTTACCCCTCAAATCTTATTCAAAGAGCAGGTGTTAGCCCCGCCCACCAAAGGCTAGCCCCGCCCACCTGGCAGTTATTCACAAGTAATAGGTTTATCAGTTGAGGTGGGCGGGGTTTGAAAAAAACTGGCTCTTCATAACTTTTCTGGCTGAAAACTGCAGATTTGAGCATTAAATACTCTAAAACTGCAGCATCTTACAGAATAAGGGACACAGCGCTGGAAACAGCAGGTCTGACACTAGCTTGTTCGGTCCTCAGCAAGGGGGCATAAACTAGGTGACAGGTTCTCTTCAAATCTGCACAGTATTGGCAAACAGATTTTCTAACACACAAAACACCCCCAAATCTGTCTCTCCAGCGGCGGTGGGAATTTGAATGGTTTTTAGCAAAGTTCCTGGGCATTGTTTCCCGGGGCTACTCCCACCATGTCAGACACCTAGTTTTTGAAGTTTTTAAAGGGACCCCCTTTTT
>JAODAL010031757.1:0-47979 GCA_025379985.1 Phyllomedusa bahiana
GAGAGGGGGTAAAATTTCCCCCAGGGAGAGGGGGGGGGGGGGGACAGAGACCGGAGGGGCCCTCGGGCCCCGGGGGGGGAGGGAAGGAAGGCGGGAGGAATAAAAAAACCCCAAATGGGGAATTTTTAAAGAAAATTCCCCCCGAGAGGGGGGGGGCGGGGGAAGGGGGCCTCTTCCCCCTCCTTTTCCGGGTTTTTTGGGGGGGGCAGGGAAACCCGGGGCAACCCCTTTGGGGGGGAGCCCCCCCCGGGGGGTGCACGGGGGCCTGCGCCGCTACCTGGACCTTTTTCCCCCTTCCCCGGGCAATGCCTGTAACGGTGGAAAACTAACCCCAGAGGTTCAGGAATCCGGTTTTGGGGCAATTCTTTTGGTTCCCCCGAAACCCGGGAGTTCGGCAGGGGTCTCCTTAAAATCCCTATTTTATGG
Source organism: Phyllomedusa bahiana (assembly GCA_025379985.1). Classification (NCBI taxonomy): domain Eukaryota; kingdom Metazoa; phylum Chordata; class Amphibia; order Anura; family Hylidae; genus Phyllomedusa; species Phyllomedusa bahiana. The sequence goes on from JAODAL010031757.1 coordinate 427, forward strand.
GGCCCCCCCCCCCCCCCCAAACCGCACCTCCTACAGGGCTTTTTGGGCCCGTCGGGGTAGAATATAAGGGCCCGATGAAGAACCCAAATAGAAAAATGCTGGGGGAGGGCATTCACACCCCTCCTCCGATCTCTTTCCTTGCGGGGCCCCACCACACAGACCAATTCCCCCCCCTCCAAAGCCCCTCCCGGGGTTTAGGGAAAAAGGGGGGGTTCCCCCACCACATAACAGTACCACACAGGGTTTAAGGTTTTGAGATAATTTGGGTTTGGGAAATGCGGGGGTTAAAGCAAGGGCAAAAGTTTATCCCTTTTTCCCCTTTCGAAAAGGGGCAAACTCCCCACGAAAAAGCGAAAAGGCGAATCGGGTAACGGGGGTCTTCGGGCCCCCCCTCCCGTACCCCCTTTTTGCAAAGCGCTAATGGAGAAAAATTACATAAAAGAACCAGTTTAAAGAAAGCCTGAAACCCAAGGGTTTTTGGCCCGAAATTTAATCCTTGTCCCCCCCAAACAAACTTTTTCAAAAAACCCTTTCCGTAGAAATGGGCAGGTACCCTTTCCATCTAACCCGCTTTAAGTTTTAAAAACCCAATCGGGCTGCCTCATCCCCCGGGTTTCCAAAAATTTTGGAGCCCCATGGCCCGGGGGTTTTTGGTTTCCTTTCGACTCAGAATTTCAGGGAGGGGAAGATGGAGGGGCCTGGGGTTGCAGCCCGGTGAAACCGCACGGTGACTTACCATCGGGAAAAGGGGGCTGGATCCTTTTGTCCCCGGGCCGCGGGGCCCGGGGGGGGTGCGGCCGCAAAGATCTCCGGCCTCACGGGGGTCCCGGGCAATTTCTTTTGGCCTTGCCCAGGAGCCATGGGTCCTCAGACAAAGACAAAAAAGGCAACAAAAGCAAAAAATTTTAAGGGGGGAAAAGCTCTAAAACCCGCTGCAAACTTTCAGGATGGGGAAAAGGGAGGTTTTGACACTATCTTTTTCGCCCCAGCAAAAGGGGGCATAATCTTTTTGTGACAGGTTTTCCCTTTTAAAACAAGGGGAGACCCCGGTAAACACTGACAGGGGGGAACCTTGTCCCCCGGGGCAGTAAAATGCAGTTTCATGGTGAGGGAAAAGAATTCCCCTATGGTCAATTTTCCGGTTTCGCTAGTTAAAATTAAGCCTAGCACAACCCCCCAATTCTACACCCGGAAAAGGGAAAAATCCCCAAGGGCTTGTCTCCAGGGCAGGATTTTAGGTTGGATTTGCAGATGGTTTTCGGATTTGAAAATCGTCTATAACCGACTGTCAACCATCCTGAAAACTTTACCCCTTACCCTGGACCCATTTTGGGCCCCTTCGTGGACAGAGCCCTGGTTTTAAAATCGGGCATGTGTCATTTTATGTGAGAAAAACCTTTTGCACTTTTCCCTACCCCATGTGATTCAGAGATTGTTTTCTTGTGACCTTTGTGCTTTAATTTATAATAATTTTGGTCCTTTCAATACTTGTTATTGTGAAAAAAAAAAAAATATCATAAAAATTTGCAAAAAATTGAAATTTTCAAAATTTAAAAAAAAATTTTGGTGTAAGAAAAAATGTTATTCATAAAAATTTTTTATAATAGACTACCATATGTCTACTGTAGGTAGGCATCTTTTTTTTTAAAATGTTTTTTTTTTGTACCACATTAAGGGGCTTGAATTTTAAGTAGTAATTTTTCCTTTTCAAAAAAAATTTGCAAAATAGATTTTTTTGGAAAACCAGTCCAGTTCTGACGTGGCTTTTGGGGGCCTGTAGTTAGATACCCAATAAATGACTCCATCTAAGAAAATAGACCCCTTAACTTTTTAAAAAAAACATTTAAAAAAGTTTTGTTGAAACCCCTTTTGATATTTCAAGAAAATTTAAAACAAAGTGGAGGGGGAAAATTTCAAAAATTTAAAAATTTTTTTTTAGATTTTCAATTTTTAACATTATTTACTGAACAAGTAGATGTGACCAGGGAAATGTAACTTTTAAAACGATTCCCCAGATTCTTTTCTGTTTTTAGAGATATCCCCAAAGTGGGGCCTAGTGCGCTATTTGGCTAACCACAAACCCAGAATAGGAGGGCACCCCTGGACTCTGGGGCCTCGTTTATTACAATTTTATTTAGGCGCCTTTTTGGTTTGCCAAACCCCAATAAAATCCCCTAAAAAGACCACATATTGGAAAAACAACCCCTTTTGGAATGTTTTCCCGAGGTTTTAGTGATATTCACCCCACAGGGTTTTACTAATTTTTTTTTGGGTTTTTGGGTCTGAAAAAAAAAAAAATTTTTTTTTCCAATAAACTGAATTTTAGCTGAAAAAGTTTCTTTTTTTTTAAAGGAATCCCAAAAAAAAAATCCCCAAATTGTGTTATGCAATTTCTTCCAAGTTCGGCAATACCCTACAGGGGTGTAAATGCTGTTTGGGGACATGGCAGGGGTCCCAAAGGGGAGGGTTTTTTGGGCTTTTGGGACGATATTGGTGGGGCCATGTTGCATTTACAAACCCCCCAAAAAGAAACCAAAAAAGGGTTTAAAAAATTCCCAGAATTTTTCCCAAATTTTGGGGATTCCCCCCATCCCCTCGGGAAATCTCATCTAGGGGGGTATTGTGCATTTTGGGCCACAGGTGTTCCTTTGTTTTTTTTTTAGCTTGGGCCTTGAAAAGGGGGGGGGAGGGGGGAAACGCGGGTTCCCCATTGTTTTTGGGTTTCATTTTTACAGTATTCCCCATCGGGTTTAAATGATGGGTTTAAATTTTTAATATGGGGGTTGGTTCAATTACATTATATAAATTTTATATATTTTTTTTTTTTATGTTTTTTTAAATTTTTAAACCAATGAATTTGAGTTTATAAAAATTTTGGGCGTTTTTATTTTGCCCCTTTTCTGCCGCCATAACTTTTTTAATTTTTTGTTTTCGGACCCTGTTGTGGGTTTTTGTTTTTTTAAAAGAGGGTTTTGGGTTTTTTTTTTTTGAAACCAATTATGGTGTGCATGTGATGCTTTGATCATTTTTTTTTAAAGATTTTTGTGGGCTTTTTGAAAAAATTTCGCTTTTCCCGGTAGTGTTTTTTATTTTTTTTTTTTTTCAGCGGTAAAGTGGGTTTAAAGGACATGCTAGTTTTTCTCGCTGGTGGGTTACGATTACAGCGAAAATTTTTTGTATATTTTTTTTAAGGTTTTACTTTTTTACACAAAAAAAAAACCTTTTTTTTAAAAAAGGAAAACACATTTTTGCATTGCCATAGTTGAGAGCCAAACTTTTTTTATTTTTCTGTTTATGGAGCTGTGTAGGGATTTTTTTTTTGCGGGGTTTTAAAGTTGACGTTTTTTTTGGGTTTTTTAATTTTTGGAGGGACAAGACTTTATGGATCGTTTTTAAAATTCCGTTTTTTTGGAAAGGGCGGGTGAAGAAAATACTCCCAATCCTAGCAGTTTTTTTGTTTTTTTTTTAATAGGGGTTCCCACCTTTACAGTATCCATGACAATTTTGTTTTATCTGTGGGTTGAGACGTTTTCGGTGATACCAATTTTAATAGTTTTTTTTATGGGGGAAGAAAATTTTTTTTTTTTTAAAGTGTTTTTATTGTGAAAAACAATCTTTTTGCATCGCTATCTTCAAATTTAGAAATAATTTTTAATTTTTCCGTATACAGAGTGTTGTAGGATTTTTTTTTTGGGGGGGATAACTGATTTTTTAAATTGGACCATTTTTGGATGTTGATATGAGTTTTTGATGATTTTTTACTTTTTTTATTTTGCGGGCGGGAATGAACAAAAACCAATTCTTTTGTCTTTTTTTTAAAGGGGTTTTTTTTTGGCGTTCACCGTAATTTTTAATTAACTTTGGACAGATTTATAGGGGGGGGTGTTACGCACGGGGCGTTTACCAAAATATGGGTATTTTAAATTTTTTTTTGGGATTTTTTTTGGGGGACGTTTGGCTTTTGTAAAGGGGGAAAAGGGGGGGGGTAAGTGTTTTTATTTTTTTTTTTTGGTTTGTGTTTTTTTTTTTTTTATTTTTCCCACACTTTTTTTCCCTTTTCCCCCCCAGGGGGAAATTTTGTATGAAAAATTTGTCAGATCGTTTAAAAATTCCCAATAGGGATCAGCTTTAAGCTTATAAGGCTGTAAAGGGGGCCCAGTAGCGGCTGGGATGCCGTTACTGGGGCCGGATCCGGGGGGCAGCAGGAGCTCACTCGGGGAGTGGGGGATGGGGCCATGATCCCAAGCGGTAATAAACCACTGGTTCCATGCCGTGTTTTGGGCGCGTCCGCTTGTGAGTTTCCCAGAACGTATCTATACGTCAATTTGCGGGAACCCCTCCCTGACCTTGGGGTATGGGTAGGGTTCAAATGTGGAAAAGGGGTTAATAGAAAATCCGGGGTCCACACTGAAGGGAAATTTTCCGCCGGACAGGTTTTGACACGCCCGCTTTAACAAAAAACTTAAAAAATTTTTCATTTTTTTCCCCCCGGTTTTCCGGCAGAACAGGGGAAACATGTCAGGGGTTTGAGGGGGAGGGGCCGAATCCAAAAAACCGCAGACAAAAAAAACGCCCCCAAAAAACCGGGGGAAAATGTGTAAAAAATTCCCGGACGGTTTTCTGTTTAAAGTTTTGTTTACTGCCATGCAAAGAATCAAAAGGGCTTTTTTTCAGATGGCTTTTTCAAAAGGCGTAATTGGGGGATGTATTTCGCCCCCCAAAATTACGCGTTTGTTTGAGGGGGGGGTTGGCAGGGGGGGGGGGGGCAGTTTGCTGGGCCGGGCCCCTTTTTGGAAAATTCATTTTTCACGGCGGTATACGCCGTGAATAAATGAAATGTCAATTCTCTCCCCGCTCGCCTTTTATTGTGCAAAGCAGGGGGGAGTAGCTGTAACCCAATAGTTCTTTATGAGAAATGGGGAAATTATCATAATGATGGACGTTTTTTTCCCCCCAAATTTTCGCGCCCCGGGGCGCAAAAATAGGGGGGTGGAATTTTCCCCTTTTTAAAGCTGTGTGAAAATAGCCTAAATTTTCCGGGTCTTTTAAATAAAATTGGGCCCTTTCCCCAACCCTTTTTTTGTTTCCGGCTTTCTAAAGCTTTTGGGAAATTTTGTTTTCGGGGAAGGAAGTCTCTGGCGGTTTTTAACTTTTAAACCCTTTGAAGAAAAAGCTTTTTACAGTTTTTAAAAAACCTCTCCTGTTTTTTCCCCTTAAAGAGAACCTGTAAATTTATTTTTTGCCCCCTGGCGGGAGGACAGCACAAGTAGTGTCAGACCTGTTTTTCCAGAATTTTGCCTTTTTATTCTGAAAGATCCCTGTAGTTTTGTTGTTTTTTAATGCTAAAAATCTGCGTTTTCAGTCAGAGAGTCATTCAAAAAGAGTCAGTCATTTTTTTTTTCCAAACCCGACCACCTGAGGCTAGCTCCGCCCACCTAAAACTCAAAAACCCTATTATTTAAATAGGTAAAAAACATGGAAAAAAACTGTCAGTGGGCGGGGTTTAACCCTTTGGGGTGGGGGGAGTTATCCCTACTGTGAAAAAGATTTGGGGGAAAAATGTCTAAAACTACAGCAGAAAAAGGGGGGAAACCAGCGCTGGAAAACATTTAGGTTACACTTGCTTTGTTTTGTCCTCAGCAAGGGGGGCATAACCTTGTGAAAGGTTCTCTTTAATAATTCGCTGCCCCTTACCCCAAAGGGAAACATTTCTTTTTAACATTGGGCCCAGGGGAAGGGGTTTAAAATTTCCCCCCGCCCCAGGGGGTGTCCGAGGAAAAAACTGCAAACCATTATCTGCAGCTCCCCCCCAAAGGGTAAGTGTGGTTCTCCCAGGGAGTTACAAGAGTGTTTAAATTTAAAGGGGTGTGCCTGCATAGACTTTGATGGTATATCGATAGGTCTGAGAGGTTTGGCTACCACCTCTAGGACTCGCACCTATCTCAAGAAAAGGCCTCTGAAAGTAGCAGCTCAGATGGGGGAGAGCCCGGTCCCCATGTGCAAAAAAAATTCCCCACCCTTTATTCTATGGGGGGGTTAAATTTACAGCTGAATAAACTGTTTCTTTCTGTACTCAGGGGCTGGTTTTTCCTTTCTGAACCATAACTTTCCAGGGCCCGTTCCCAATATAGGCGTTGCTCCCAGTTGTGGAACTTGAACTAATTTTACTTTGATGGCATATCGTAACAAGACACTATCAAAGTTTATAGTGGGAATACTGCTTTAAAATACAGTTTTTAAACCCTGTGAAAAAATTTTATTTTCTTCTTAAAGGGAAGGGAAAAGGTGCACCCCGTTTGGTTTTCAGATGGTTTTCGGATTTTAAAACCGACTGTCAACTATCCCCAAAAGTTTAAAATAAAAAAATCTGCGTTTTAATCTACCGTTTGGGGTTTTTTTGAGGTTTGGGGATTTTAAACCCAAAAAAGGGTTCCAAAAAAAACTTGGGAATATCCCATATTTTCCCCCCCGGTTTTAATGTGTCCCTTTTTCCAATGGTTAAAGAGGACGACGAATTCGAAAACCCACAGACAGAAACTGCCCCCAAAAAACCATCTAAAAAAGACGTTAAAATCCCAGGGGCCCTTTTAAACAGAACCCAAACCGGCTTTTTTCCCAAATCCCCTAAAGGGGGCACCTCGTTCATTCTGACCAAATCTCCATTGTATGTGGGGCAGATTTATTAGATTATGGTTTGTGAGGGGGACATGTAGAGGTGTGACCAGAATATGCCATTGTCTGACTAATGGGAAGTAAATAATGAAAATATTAACTCCTCAGTGACCACCAACATACCCTGTCTGTCTTTTAAAGGGGTTTTGCCACCAAAACCCAAGTACTGACCTCCGTTAAGAAATGAAAAAAAAGGGTTTTGAAAACAAATCACGCTGAGTCATAAAGCGGGAAAGGGGGAGAGAGGGGAGAGGGGGGGGGGGGAAGTGAGGAACCCAAAAGGGACCCGTCTAAAAAACTTAAGTAAAACAAAAAAAAACCAGAAACAACAGGGGGAATTAAAATCCCCAAGCAAGACACAGAGCCCCCCAGAGGGGCACTGTCAGGAAAAACCTTATTGCTAAGCACCCTAATGTAATCACGCAGCAAGGGGAACAGAAAACGCACACAGACAGACCACAGCCAGAGCAAAAGACCCCTGCTTTAAGGGGAAACCCTGTGACATTTTTCCACTCAAAAAATTTCAAACTTTAACTTGTGAATTCTGTATACAAAGAGAACCTATTCTAAACACCCATTTTTGGGAAACTTTTTTCATCAGATAAAGTAGGGATCAAAAAACACTCCCAGTTGGTTTTTTGTATACAAAAAAAAAAAATTTTTTGCCCCCCGGTGTTTTAAAAAGAAAAATTCATTTTCCCTTTGTCATCAGATAAAAAAAGTGATTCATGCAAGCCCCGCCCTTTCAGCCCCGGGGGTCGTGACAAAGGGGAAAGGGTTTTTGGGTTTAACCCAAAGGGGGTTGGAAATGTGTAGCTCTGAGAGTTTTAAACTTTTTTTAAAATAAACCAAATATTTAGAAAAGTGATTAATTCCCATTTTGGGGGGGTTTCCCCAGGGTCAACTTTAATGGTGGAAAAAAACCCCTTTAAGGAGCCTTTTTCTGTTTGGGACTGCCTTTTTTATGGCGGGTTTTTGAAAGTAAGGGGTTTCAGGCGCCCATGTAGGGTGAACCCGGAGTGGTTTTTTGGATCCAAACTTTCAAATAATACTGTAGATGTCTTACCTTTTTCAATATGCTATCAAATGTTTCTGATGGAAAAACCCCCCTTTTTTTAAGTCCCCAAGTGGGGAAAAAAAAAAATTTAGTAAAATTTTAAAATTTTGTAAAAAAAAGCCCATAAATAAAAATAAATCCTAAGTAGAGCAAACAAAAAAAATCAGCTTTTCCCCTTTTCCCCTTTTTTCCCCCTATTTATAAAAAAAAAAAACCTAAAATTTGGTTTTGATTCTATATATCTGTATCCCCAAAGAATTTTAAAATTTTTTTCTGTTTATCCCATGCGTTTTGGGGCAGGATTAGAAAATAAAAAAAAAGTGGGCCCAAAATTTTCCTTGTTAAAATATGGAATTGAAAGCAATCAAGTAATCACATAAACCTCAAAACAGTACGAATGAAAACTACAAGTCCAGCAAAAATAGCCTCATACAGCTTAGATAACAACTAAATAAAAACATTACATAAAATATATTTAGAATGAAAAAAAACAACACTAGCAGAATTAAAAATTTTTTTTTTTTCATTTTCCCCTAGAAAATAGTTTTAAAAGTTTTATTTGGAAAAACTATATGTACCTCAAAATGGTGCCGTTAAAAATTAAAGTTGTAATATGTCCATGTTAAAATTAAAAAGTTACAGTTCCTGCAATGCGACGAAACTGAAAAAAATTAGCTGGTCATCAAAGCCTAGCGTAGACTTGTCAGTAAGAGGTTAAAGGGGTTGTCTCACTTCATTGATTTCATCCCTAAGTCCGGGTTTTTTTGGGGTTTTATTTTGAATTTAGGGGGTGTTTTAATGGGGTTTACTAGGGGTGCAGTAGAAAAGGGTTTTAGCTTTAGCAACCAGTGCTGGCAGCCCATCAGGAGAGAATTTTAAAAAGGTCTGTAGCCCATAGGGGACCTGAAAAAGCTGATGCCCGCCCATACAAGAGGGGATATCTCAGAATAAAGGTTTAAAAACAATGTTAATGGGAAAAAATTATTGCAAAGTGACTTTTTTTTGCAAGATCTTTAACATAAAAGGGAATCCCTTTTAGTGAGGGGGCAACACCTTTAAAAGGCAACCTGTCAATAAGTTATTTCCCCCTGGGGGAGGAAAGCAAAGCTAGTGGGGGGGCCCCCGACCTGCTGGGTTTCCCAAAAGGGTTTGTCCCCTTTTTTATACCTGTTGTTTTAGAGCATTTACCCCCTCAAATTTTTTATTCAGAGTAGGTGTTGCCCGCCCACAAAGGCTTTGCCCCCAAACCCTGACAGTTTTTCAAATTTTTTTTACCTATTCAAGTAATAGGTTTTAGTTGGAAAGGGGGTCGGGGCCCAGCCCCAGGGGGGCGGGGGGTGTGAAAAAAAATGACCCTTTTAAGGACTCTTCGAATGACTCTTCTGGCTGAAAACTGCCGATTTGAGAAATTTAAAAACAACCCAAAATTTTCAGCATCTTACAGAATTTAAGGGGGACACCCGGTGGAAAAAGCCCGGTCTGACCTAAAATTGTTTTTTCATCAGCATGGGGGGCCAAAAAAAAATTGTTGGGAAAGGGTTTTCTTTAACCCCTTAATGGCCTTTTGACGTTCCATCGTCCAGGTCGTTTGGGGGGGAAAAGCCAACCCCGACCTTTTTTGGGGTTTCTCCCGAGGATCGCGGGAAAACCCCCTAAAGCAGAGTTTCGCGGGGATCGGCCGGGGGTGTCAGCGTATATTAAACTGGGCATCCCGCAGGTTCTGCCCCGACCCCGGTTGCTCCGGGGGGGGGCCCCCGGGTTTAAACCCCCTTTAAATTTTCGCGCGATCGGGGGCAATAAACTAAGGGAAAAGCTGGGGGGAGGGTCGTCCTCCCCGCGTCTCTGTCGGCGGGAAACAGCGCATGGGGTCGGGCATCCCCTGCAGCTCCTGCCCTTTTTGAGGAGACGCACGGGGGCTAGAATGCCTTCCGGGTTGGGCTGTTTTACGTCACGATGCCCGGCCCGTGGGCCCTTTTGGGAATTTTTTTTGGGGCATCGTGGGCTGGCAGTTTCCATTTGGGGAACCCGTCATAAGGGAACAAACTATTTCACTGATTCCTATTGAATGAGAGATTTAAAGATCTCTCATTCAAAACCCCCATGGGGAAAAAATAAAATTTTAAAAATTTTTGAAAAAAAATGAAAAAAAAATAAAAAAAAAGTGAAAAAAAAAAAGGGAAAAAAAAAACACGGGAAAAATAAAATAAAAATTTTGGGACACCCCCCCTTTTCCCCCTTTTTTAAAAGCCAAAACGCCCCAAAAAAAATCCCAAAAAAAAAATAATTTTACCCATATTTTTGGGATTTGCCGGGGGTAAGCCTGCCCTATAAAATCTGTTTATGGTTTAAATTTAAACCGTTTCGGTGAACGCAGTAAAAAAAAAAAAAAAACAATCACAGAAATTTTAAAATTATTGTTCATCCCGCAAACAAATAAAAGGAATAAAAAAACGACAAAAAAACCCCAGAAAAAGCCAAAATTTTTTACCAAATTTTTAAACCTCAGGTTTATCCCGCAAAAAAAAAAAAACCTTATACAGTCTGTATACGTAAAAATAAAAAAGTATGCTTTTAGAAGATAGCGATGCTTAAAAATTGTTTTACACACTAAAAATAACTTTTTTTTTTTTTTTTAAAGTGCTTCAACATAAAAAAAATATATAAAAAGGGTATCGCCTAATTTGTGCAACCCCCAAAAATTTAAAAACTAAAAATTATCACGGATTCTGCCGGTGGCCCTTTTTAAAAAAAAATAAAAAAAAACTACTAGGGTTTTCAGTATTTTCTTCAACTGGCCTCCCAAAAAAGGATTTAAAAACGAATTTAAAAAGCCTTTTTCCCCCCCCAAAAAAAAATTTCTAAGAAAAAGTTTAAAATCATCTCACCCAAAAAAAAAGTCCCTACACAGCTCCAAAACACAAAAAAAAATTTTAAAAATTATGGCTCCAGACTTTTTCGATGCAAAAAAAAGTTTTTTTGGTTTAATAAAAAGTGTTTTTTTTTGTATAAAAGCAGGGAAAAAATAAAAAAAAAAATTTCAAATTTTGGGGATCGGTGTAATCGTTTTTGATGCTGAGTAAAGCTACCTGTCATTTATATCGTACAGTGACCGCTATTAAAAAAAAAAAAATAAAAAAAACTACCAAAATTTTCTGTAATTTTTTTTCAAAAAATCTCAGAAAAACCTTTTAAAGAAAAGGGAAAAATTTGCATCCCTAGACCCCCTAAGGGAAAACCAAATTTAAAAATTCAACTCATCCCCCAAAAAACAAGCCCTTTAAAAGCCCCTTTCAAACAGCAAAAAAAAAAAAAGTTATTGGGTGTTCCCGAATAGGAAAAACATAAAAAAGCAATTTTTTATAGCGTATTTCTACTTTGTAAAATTTAAAAAAACAGAAAAAAAAATATATTTAAAATTTATATCATTTTTTAATTGTACTGAACCCCCCTAGTAAAGTTATCACATCATTTACACTGGGACGGCGAAAGCTGTAAAATTGAAATCAAAAAAAAAATGACCCGAAAATGCGTTTTTTTTCCCCCTTTTCATTGCCCCAAAGCTAAAAAAAAAAAATATGGAACACCTGTGCATCCAAAATTTCAAAAGTAACCCCAGATGAGATCCCTGATGGGTGTTGAATTTCCAAAATGGGGCGATTTGGAAGGTTTCGCCTGTTCTGTACTTTGGGGGCTTTGCAGATGGACATGGCCCACCCAAAAAATCTGCGTTCCAAAAGCCCAAAAAGCGCTCCCTCCCTTTTTTACGCCCTGCCATGCGCCCAAACAGCAGTTTTTCCCCACATGTAGGGTATTGCCGAACTTGGAAGGGAAAATTTCTTTTAACCAAAATTTTAGGGTTCTTTTTTCCAGGATTCCTTGTATATATGAAAAATTTTTTAAACTAAAATTGCGGAAAATTTTGAAAAAAAATTTTTTTTTTAATTTTTTTACGCCTTATGCTAAAAAAAAATTTTTGAATCACCTGTGGGGGGGTTTTATACTCAATGCAAACCCCCGGTTTTATTCATTTAAGGGGGGTGTTGTTTCCAAATGCGGTTCTATTTAGGGGTGTTTTTTAAGTTTTTTGCACCTTAGGGGGGTCCCCCAAAAACCCGAAATGGCGTTCCCAAAAAAATTTGTTTGAAAATGAGGGGCCCGAGTTTTTAAGGGTTTTTGGCGCTCCTCCCCATTCTGGGGCTTATGGGGGGAGGCCAAAAATGCACTACGGCCACATTTTGGGATATCTCTAAAAAACGGCAGACCTGGGGGAATTTATATTAAATTGCATTTTCCTAGTCACATTTACCCTTTTTTCCCGTGAATTTAAAGGATTAAAAATTGAAAATTTGCAAGAAAAGTGAAATTTTTAATTTCACTCCACTTTTCTTTAATTTCTTTGAATTTTATGAAGGGGGTTTTCAAACTTTCCTAAATAGTGTTGTAAATACGGTTTAAAGGGGGGCTAGTTTTCTCAGATGGCTTTACTTATTGGGGGGGATCTAACATGCAGGCCCCTCAAAGCCCCCGTCAGAAAAAGGATTTGGGCCCTAAAAAAAATGTATATTTCAAATTTTTTTTTGAAAAAAGTTGGGGAAATTTTCCCACTAAAAATTTTTAAGCCCTCCCAAGTGTAAAAAAAAAAAACATTTAAAAAAAGATGGGCCCAACCCAAAAGGGGGAAAATTTTGGGGAGATGCTAGTTATAAACTATTTTGTGGTGAAAAAATTATCTGTCTTTCCGCAGAAATTTTGCAACTTTCAAAATTTGCAAAAATTTTTCCCCAAAAATTTTTATGGGAAAAATTTATATTTTTCACAAACAAACAAGGATTGTTTGGATAAAAAAAACTTATAAATTAAAGCAAATGTTGTCACAAGAAAACAATCTTGGGAAACACATGAATTTGGTAAAAAATTTTCAAAAAGTTTTTTCTCACATTAAAAATTTACACATGTTTAGATTTAAAAAAAAAGGGCTGTGTTTAGGAAAGGTTCCCAAAAAAGGCTGGGTCCCTTAAGGGGGTTAAGCTAACAGTACATCTTGATTTTTTTATGTGTGTTTTAATTTTTGTATTGTAAATTGTATTCTAGTGTAACACTAATAAGAGTTTTTGGGCAAGAATCCCCCCTTTTAATTTTTGTCATCCATACCATTTTTTTGTAAATTTTTTATAGCTTTTTTTATATTTCATGTCTGTTTTTGATATTTAGGGGAACTTTTATCCTTGATTTAAATTTTGTAAAATTTTTGGGCATTTTCAGACACTTGTGTATTTAGTGTTTTATATCACAGTATATACCATCATCCAAGTTGTATACTATGAAATATTCCTTTTCCATTTTTGAGGGGGAGGAGTAGTTAATCAGGGTGTTTTACCCCTTTAGGTGCATATTCACCATCATAATGGGGTTTGTTTTTTAAAATAGTTTTTAAGTATTTTTGTATCTGAGTTATTGATAATAAAGTGAGCTCACCCACATTTGTGTCACACAATGGGGCACATTTACTAGTACTGTTTAAGGCAAACGTCCCCAAAAAACTAAGCAAAAAAATTCTGTACGATTCTGGGAAACGTATTTTCACAAAAGAATTTTGGGCTGGTTTTCGGTCTGGTTTTTGGTGCTGTTTTAGGATTTGGTTTTTCAATATTGTTTGTCAGACAGGGTAGGGATCTATCTACACACTAGTTCGATATATACTGTGGGAAAAATAAATATTTTTTGATACAATGGGATTTTTTCAAAATTTTTTCCCCCCCTACAAAAAAAGGAGGGGGTTTTGTTTTTTTTTTTATAGTAAATTTTAAATGCAAGAGACAGAATCTAAAAAAATCTAGCAAATCACATTGTATGATTTTTAAATAATTAATTTGCATTTTATTGCAGGAAATAAGTATTTGATCACCTACCAACAAGCAAGAATTCTGGCTCTCACAGACCTGTTCCTTTTTCCTTGTACTCTGCACTCATTATCTGTATAAATTGTTTTCAAAATTGTTTCCTGTTTAAACGACACCAATCCACACACAATCAATCACACTTCAACCTCTCCACCTTGGCCAAGACCAAAGAGGGCACCATGTACAAAATTGTAGACCTGCACAAGGCTGGGATGGACTACAGGGCAATAGGCAAGCTGCTTGGTGAGAAGGCAGCAACTACTGGCGCAATTATTAGAAAACGGAAGAGACACAAGATGACTGTCAATTTTCCACATTCTGGGGCTCCATAAAGGATATCTCCTCTGTGCGGTAAGAATGAGTCTGAGAATCAGAATCAGCCCAGAACTACATGAGAGGACGTAGTCAATGACCTGAATAGAGATGGGATCACAGTCTCAAAGATTACCGCTCGTAACACACTATGCCGTTATGGATTAAACTCCTGCAGGGCATGTAAGGTCCCCCTGCTCATGCCAGCACATGTCCAGGCCCATATGAGGGTTGCCAATGATCATCTGCATGATCCAGAGGTAGTATAGGAGAAGGTCATGTGGTCAAATGAGAACAAAATAGAACTTTTTGATAACTCCATTTGCTGTGTTTAGAGGAAGAAAAAGGATAATAACAACCCCAAGAACACTGTCCCAGCCATGAAGCATGTGGTGGAAACATTATACTTTGGGGTTGTGCTTTTCTGCAAAGGGGATAGGACGACTGCACCGTATTGAAGGGAGGATGGATGGGGCCATGGATCGCGAGATTTTAACCAACAATCTCCTTCCCTCTTTAAGAGCTTTGAAGATGGGTAGTGGCTGGGTCTTCAAGCATGGCAATAACACGAAACACACAGGGCAACTAAGCAGTGGCCCTGTAAGAAGCATTTCAAGGTCCTAGAGTGGCCTAGCCAGTGTCCAGACCTGGACCCAATGGAAAATCTTTAGAGGGAGCTGAAACTCAATGTAGCCCAGCAATAGTCACAAGACCTGAAAGATCTAGAGAAGATCTATATGGAGGAGTGGGCCAAAATCCCAGCAGCAGTGTGTGCAAACTTGGTCAAGAACTACAGGAAAAGTCTGACCACTGTAATTGCAAACAAAGGTTTTTGTACCAAATATTAAGTTTTGTTTTTCTATTGTATAAAATTATTTTATGCAATAAAATGGAAATTATTTATTTAAAAATCATACAATGTGATGTTCAGGTTTTGTTTTAGATTATATCTCTCACAGATGAAGTGTACTTATGATAAAAATTGCAGACGTCTCCATTCTTTGTAGGTGGAAAAACTAGCAAAATTGCCAGTGTATCAAATACTTATTTTCCCCACTATATCCCACTGGGATCGCAGTAGAGTACAATGTAGACAGGTACAGACAGGTTTTATGGTTTAAGCACGGGTCTTCCCTAGTTTATATTTGCACAGCAAGTATTTACAGCATACAAAGTGTGCCAAATATAAACAAAACAGAAAATAAACTCCTGCTCGTCTGAGCGCTGACTTACACAATGTAGTTTTTCCTCACTACACCTTATAGTCAATCACTGGCAAGGATATCTTTAGTGTATTCCTTCCCTTTGAATAAGACTTCAAACTCAGATTGATGGTGGTCTAACTTTTGACCCCCCAAAGTAATCAGTTATTTTAACGGGCTGCAGGTCTCCAGTAGGTGCTGTGTCACCTTCACTAACATCTGGTGGTGACTGTGTAGTCTCAGGAAACCACTTTCCAATTAGACATTGACTAAAATTCTGTCATTTTTGAGAAATGTGGGCCCATGTCCTTTAACCCTTTTTTCAAAAAAGGAGCATTTACATATGACTCAAAGAACTGTTTTGGACTGCAATTGTTACTGGCCAGTTTTTATCCGAGCTGTGTCCTGTGGGAGCCTCGGCGTTTAGTCACACATGCATGTTTATTTCAGTGGAAAAAAGGAAATACACCTCTGCCAGACCCCTTTGGATCACCATATTGAAATCCGACTTTCTACCATTGGAGGTTACCACACATGAGATTGGGGTTTGACCCAGCCAAAATCAGCAGGTTCAGTCAACTTTTAATTTAAAGAGGGATTTTCATTTAATTCATTAATTTTAAACATGTAGGTAAAGGTAAATAAAGACAATTACTAAATACATTGCTATTCTGATTTTGCTTCCCTTCAGGATTAGAGCAGGTATTATCTCCTACTTTTGTGCACAAGCTTCCCTAGGTTACCAACTATGTCTCTGTTCTATAACAAGCTCTAGATCCGCCACTCACCAGAGGGGGCGCCGCGGCCCCCCGCCCGCCTCACCCCTCGGCGATTCTCACTGACTTTTGCAGCCGCGGCACAAGTCAGTGCAGCTCCTGGTACAGGGGGGAGACAGAAGGGATCGTTCCTCTCCTGTCTTCTCCCCTGTATGTACAGCGCCCGGTGTACATACAGATCAGGTCGCAGGGGGTGTGATGCACGGATGTACTCACACCCCCTGCGACGCTGAGTCTCCTCGGTCGGCAGCCTCTGCCGGCCCAGGAGATGTCCGGAGCTGGACGCGCTGCAGGGAACCTGGTGAAGTAAGTAGTTTTATTATTTTATTTTTATTAGCTATAGGGGCATCTACCTGGCTATAGCGGGCACTACCTGGCTATAAGGGGGCACTACCTGGCTATAAGGGGACACAGCCTGGCTACAGGGGGCACTACCTGGCTACAAGGGGCACTACCTGGCTATAGGGGGACACAGCCTGGCTACAAGGGGGCACTACCTGGCTATAGGGGGCACTACCTGGCTACAAGGGGGCACTACCTGGTTACAAGGGGGCACTACCTGGCTGTAAGGGGCACTACCTGGCTGTAAGGGGCACTACCTGGCTGTAAGGGGCACTACCTGGCTACAATGGGGCATCACCTGGCTACAAGGAGGCATCTACCTGCTGTAAGGGGCCCTAACTGGCTATAAGGGACACTACCTGGCTACAAGGGGGCATATACCTGGCTTTAAGGGGCACTACCTGGCTACAAGGGGACATCTACCTGGCTACAAAGGGGCACCACCTGGCTATAAGGGGGCACTACCTGGCTACAAGGGGGCACTACCTGGCTACAAGGGGGCACTACCTGGCTATAGGGCGAACTACCTGGCTGTAAGGGGGCACTACCTGGCTACAAGGGGGCACTACCTGGCTACAAGGGGGCACTACCTGGCTGTAAGGGGCCCTAACTGGCTATAAAGGACACTACCTGGCTACAAGGAGGCATCTACCTGGCTGTAATGGGCACTACCTGGCTACACGGGGCACTAACTGGCTACAAGGGGGCATCTACCTGGCTATAAGGGGCTCTACCTGGATAAAGGGGGCTATTACCTGGATAAAGGGGCACTACCTGGATAAAGGGGGCTATTACCTGGATAAAGGGGGCTTCTACCGCCCCTTCGAATCTCCCACTTTCCCACTTTCAAAAGTTGGCAAGTATGCTTCATAGGAGATCCCATGGTGTCTTAACAGCAGGCTCGGACTGGCCCACAGGGGTATAGGGAAAACCCCTGGTGGGCCCCTGGGCATGGTGGCCCTGGAGATATGTTTTTTAACGGCATATGGAAATTTTGGGGAGAAGAAAAAAAGCAGAGTAAGAGAGGCAAAAAGCAAAAGGCAGAGCATAGGACGCATGTACAGTCATATACAGAAGCTGTAGAGTGGACCCCTAATATAAACTCCACCGATGGGTCCAAAAACAGCTCAACTGGTTGGCCCCTAGAATCAACTCTACCTGTGGGCCCTAGGCACCACGTCCGACACTGCTTAACAGTGTATATCAAAGTAGCTTACTCATACCTTTATTACCAGTGAGAATAATCAGCCTCTGTATCAGCACCTAGTGGCCATATATACTATTGCACACTACAGTTCATTCATATACCTAGTCTAGTGATCTTCAGTAAGGAGACACCAGAGATCACATTTTATGTCTGTTAGTTTTTTCTTACAGTATATTGCTTCGGCAGTCTATTATTTTGCCATAAAAAAAACCTAAAGTCTGTAGACTGTTACCAGTGAAAGTGGTAGTCCTGCTACGTGAAATTCTCGTCACCAGCCAAGAGCAGTCTGGTCATTCATGTGAATGAGGAAGGCAGTGCTAGTGCAGTCCTCCACATTCACTTCTATGGGAGTTCCGAGTGTAGCCAAGTGTATGTGCTCGGCTACACTCGGAACTCCCATAGAAGTGAATGTGGAGCATCGCCCTCCTCATTCAAATGCAGGGCCAGGCCTCTCTTAGCAACAAGCGGCTGGCGATGAGAATTTCACATAGCAGGACTACCCCTTTAAAGGCTATATAGAACTACCTGAGTGGCTATGCTGTGTAAAAAACGGTAGCCCTAATTTATAAACAACAGAGTTCCTGTAAATCTCTTAAACGTGAATGGAGAACCAGAGACATCAGAGTCAGCTTTCCTCATCTTTCTTTCCAGGGCTCCCATAAGTAATTTCAGGGCCCCATACAGCTGAAGCATTGGGCCCCCATCTGTTACCAATTTCTATCGTGCACCATATCAGTAGGCCCCCTTGGTTATTTTGTTGTTGACAGCAGTACTGCCACTTATGCCCTGATGGTGCCTATTTGTACTAATTTACACTGTAAAACAGTGGGCCTTATAGTGCCTGTTATTCCAATAGGTTAGAACCCCGTACTCCAGAGTTGTATGATATTTCTGGAATAATATATATGCTGTGAATATGCCACAATTTTTTTGTTTTTAATGCCCCCTTAAATGAGACCACATTTACATTTTACTAATTACTTTGCCTTCTGGACCAGTGGGCCTATTTTTATCAAAACTGTTTAATACTAAGACTGTCTTTGTTGTCCGTAGCAACCAATCAGAACTCAGCTTTTAATCTTCCAGAGCAGTTTAAAAAAAATTAAAACAGAGCTCTGATTGGTTGCTATGGGCAACACAGACTGTCTTACTGCTAGACCGTTTTCATACATAAGGCCCAGTGTTCTTATAACATTACACACTTAAAAAGACATATAGGGCATCATGTATGAAAACTGTCTTAATGTAAGACTTTCTTTGTTGCCCAAAGCAACCAATCAGAGCTCCCCTGTCATTTCATAGAGTGCTCTGAAAAAATGAAACGGGCCCTCTGATTGGTTGCTATGGGCAACAAAGAAAGTCTTACATCTAGACAGTTTTCATACATGACGCCCTATGTCTTTTTAAGTGTGTAATGTTATAAGAACACTGGGCCTTATGTATGAAAACAGTCTAGCAGTAAGACTGTGTCGCCCATAGCAACCAATCAGTGCTCAGTTTTCTTCTTTTTTTTTTAAACTGCTCTGGAAGAATAAAAGCTGGCCTCATATTGGTTGCTATGGGCGACAAAGACAGTCTTAGACCTAGACAGTTTTAATACATGTCCCTCACAATATCCACCTTGTCTATGCATGTATTATAGCAGAAGAGATACAACCAGGCAGCGTTTGGACTTTATGACCCGCCCCCTCAAGCACTATTGCTGCATAACAATGTATTTGCTGATTCTAATATACATTTATAACAATTGCATTGTTTTCATAATAAATTTGAAATACAAATTTAGATCTTTTTTTTCCTGATGATCTAATAAATGACAATTACCTTAGCTACATATTACTTATTATAGAGTATATAATCTGTATATGTCAAGCTTTAGTACTAAGCAGTGTGACATATTCTCAGCCACACTTCTAAAGCTTTTCCGTTTTGACATGCGAAGAGTGAAGGACAGCTGCGGGGATCTATATTTGTCATCCTCCCTTACTGCTGGCATATCAGTATTCCTGGGCACACTGTCTAAAATTACCCTAGGGCTTTCATGCTCCTCTCCCATACGCAGATCCCAGAGACTCCTCTATGCGGTTGTCTCACACAGGGATAGGAACCCAAATTATCAGGTAATTGTGTGCACGGCTATTTTATAGCTATAAGCCAGTTAGTAGCTTCACGCTGAGCTTCTGATGCTTCCTTCATGTTGCAATGGCATGCCCGCTGTCGTGTAAAATTTCAAAATCGCATAAAATGCCTAATATTCTGTTAAATCTTTATTACGTTTCTGGAATTTTATTATTTCTGATATACTGGGGAAAAAAAGTATATAAAGTAGGAAGCTGCTTATTCTGGCTATGTCTTCTCATAAGTTATTTACTGTGTATACCACAGGTGTCAAACTGCGGCCCTCCAGCTGTTGGGAAACTACAACTCCCATCATGCATTTGTATAATCTATAACAGTGGGCATGATGGGAGTTGTTGTTTCCCAACAGCTGGAGGACCGCAGTTTGACACCCCTGTTGTATACTGTATACTTTTGTTCTGTCTATTCTGTTGCATGGGTGATAAGGGTACAAGTGTGAACCTACAGTAATAGAGAGTTGTATAGTTAACAATTCCCCAATGTGTTCTTACTATTGAAATGTTTGTCAGTGAAGTAACATTTACCCCAAAATGCACCAGAAGCTGTATGCTGTGTGTTTGTTTTCTGCTATGTATAAATGGTTGATTGTATTTGTGCAGATGGCTTACTCACATGTACGGTCTTGTCAAGTTATGAAAAGTTATATTTATTTGCTAGAGACTGTTCACATTGCCGACTATGTTTTCATAGAAAGTTAAAAATAGCTCTACCAACACTCTTTTGCTGTTCAGTGAGGCAATTGGACTTGATGGATACGTTCAGTGTATGCAACAGGAGTGCTAACCAGTGCATAAGCTCAACACAAACACCGATTGTAGTGTGAACAGAGCCTTAATTATAAGTTTATACTAAATCAAAAGGCAATGATAGACACTGGTACATCAGGGGTCCTCGCTCATCTTCTGTAGTCTAAAACAGATAGTCTAACTCATCTTCTGTAGTCTGTGGCCAGGGCCGTCTCTTCCATTGGGCCAGGTAGGCCAGTGCCCGGGGGCCCTCGGCACGGGGGGGGCCCCTGAGGGCCCGGGGGGCTGCCTGCCCGGCCCAATGGTTTTCTCTCACCGCCGCAGGCCAGCGGACACATTTTCCTTTCCGCCCTGCTGCGCAGCTGCGCTTAGTTACTTGTGCCGGACTCCCGGGCTGCGCAGGCAAGTGGTGGCGGGCTGCGGCGGTCAGAAGCGGGGCTTTACAGTTCACAGCACAGGCAGGGCGGCGCCGCCTTTCTTCACTGCGGCGCCGCCCTGCCTGCTCTTTGAACAGTAAAGGGGCAGGCGCGGCATTTGCTTAGAGCGGGGGCCCTGCGCGGCGGCCCCTGCTATCGTTGTTATGCCGCGCCTGCATTTTTGCTATTCACAGCCCAGGAAAGGGGGCGGCGCCGCCTTCCTTCACTGCGGCGTCGCCCTGCCTGCGCTGTGAACTCTAAAGCGCAGGCGCGGCAACAGAGGAAAGCAGGTACTCCCGGGGGCCGGCGGGGGGGTCTTTCTCCCATCCCCCGCCGGGCCGCTGGGAAATGTATTTTAGTGCGGGCCGCGCGCAGCCGCGGCCGCACACTGGACTAGTCGCCACACATAATTAAATTAAAAAAAAAAAAAAAAAAAGGTCCCGCCTCCCACCCCCATCCTTACAACAGCCGGGCCCCAGCGTCCAGCCACCATTTCAGAGGCAGCAGCAGACGGCACCAGGCCAGCCACAGCACGAGGTAGGGCCCGAGTTGGGGGGACAGTGGATTTTGATGTCACTGTCCCCCCCTATAGGACCATGTAAATTGTCTTGTCCCCAAACTCGTTGGCCATGTCACAGTGACATGGCCAAATGTGTGGGGAACAGTAAACACGGCCTTATGGGTGGGACAGTGACATGACTATCATGTAACATCTGCTTGTGGCCACCAGCCCCCTGACCCCTGAGTCCCCCAGAGTCTCTCTTATCATATAGTAAATGGCCGGGCCACATAGCATTTACTATATGATAAGAGAGACTCTGGGGGACAGTGACACGGGTCAGGATGGCTGGCTGGCCACAAGCGATGTTACATCTACATGCCAACTCTCCCCGTTTTTGGCGGGGGGCCCCCGCTATTTGGGGTCCCCTCCCGCCCTCCCGGGGGAGTTGGCATTCCTCCCGCCGCCTGCAGGGGGCGGGGTTTCCTTTTAAATTACCGGGGCGCAAGAGTACGCTGGTGCGCTACTCTTGCCCGCCGGACCTCTCCTACGGGCGGGTGAAGCGGCCGCAGCGGCCGCTCACCCGCCCTGGTCTCACTGTGCGGGGAGGAGGCAGGAGGGATCGCTCCCTCCTCCCTCCCTCCTCTCCCTGTATGTACGGCGTCTGTGCGTGCCGTGCATACAGGTCAGCGGCACAGGGGAAGTGATGCGCGGCTGCAGGGGAGTGACGCGCGGCTGCTCTCACTTCCCCCTGCGCTGCTGAAGAGATCGGGCAGGAGCGGCCCGGGGCTGCAGGAGCCTGGTAAGGTGATGGATTTTATTATTTTTATTTTTATTAGCTTTAGGGGGGTCTACTGGCTAACCAGAAAGGGGAACTACCTGCAACAAAGGGGCACTACTGGCAACAATGGGGCATCTACCTGGCAACAAAGGGGGCACTACCTGGCAACAAAGGGGCACTTTCCTGGCAACAGAGGGGGGCACTACCAAGGCTAACAGATGGGGGCACTTACCTGGCAACAGAGTGGGCACTACCTGGCAACAGAGGGGGCACTACCTGGCAACAATGGGGCATCTACCAGGCTAAAAAAGGGCACTACTGGCAACAGAGGGGCACCCACCTGGCAACAAAGGGGGCACTACCTGGCAACAGAGGGGGCACTACCTGGCAACAGAGGGGACATCTACCTGGCTAACAGATGGGGCCACTACCGGCTAACAGATGGGGCACTACCTGGCTACAAGAGTGGGCACTACCTGGCAACAATGGGGAACTACCTGGCAACAGAGGGGGCACTACCTGGCAACAATGGGGGCACTACCTGGCAACAGAGGGGGGACTACCTGGCAACAAAGGGGCACATACCTGCTAAAGATGGGGCACTACCTGGCTAACAGGGTGGGGGGCACTACCTGGCAACAAGGGGCATCTACCTGTAAACAGAGGGGACATCTACCTGGCCCAAAAGAGGGGACATCTACCTGGCAAACAGATTTGGGGGCACTACCTGGCTAACAATTGGGGGGACTACCTGGCTAACAGATGGGGGGCACTAAACCCGGGAACAGATGGGGCCACTACCTGGCAACAGAGGGGCACTAAACCCGCAACAAAGGGGGCACTACCCAAGCTAACAGATGGGGCACTACCTGGCTAACAGATGGGGGACTACCTGGCTAACAGATGGGGGCACACCTGGCAACAGAGGGGACATCTACCTGGCAACAGAGGGACATCTACCTGGCAAACAGATGGGGGCACTACCTGGCAAACAGATGGGGCACTACCTGGCTAACAGATGGGGACATCTACCTGGCAACAGAGGGGACATCTACCGGGCAATAAAGGGGGCATCTACCTGGCAACCAATGGGGGCACTACCTGGCTAACAATGGGGGGCACTACCTGGCTAACAATGGGGGCACTACCTGGCTAACAATGGGGGCACCTACCTGGCTAACAAGGGGGCACTACCTGGCTACAAATTTGGCTCTACCTGGCTACAGAGGGGGCATCTACTTGGCTACAAGGGCATCTACCGGCCTGTAAGGGCACTACCTGGTTATGGGGGGCTACTACCTGGCTATAAGGCATCTACCTGGCTTTTCTTCCAAAGCCGTTATGCAGTTAGGTGGGGTAGGTGTGGCTTTTTGAAGGGGCGTGGCATACCGACAAGATGGGCGTGTCCGCCTACTAATTTCTCCTGCTTTTTCATTTTCGTAAGTTGGCAACTATGTGTTACATGACTTAATGTGTGCCCATCCTGTGCCCACAGGCCAGGCCACGCAGCAGCTCCTAAGTTATATAAAATGCTGCGTAGCCAGGTCTGGGGACACAGGATGGCTGACCATGACCCATAGAGCCCCTCCATCATGTGGTCAGCCATTCTGTGTCCCCAGACCTGTCTACGCAGCATTTTATATAACTTAGGAGCTGCTGCGTGGTTGGTTGGGGGGCCCAGTGCACAGCTCTGCCCAGGGGCCCATAATGCTGTTAAGACGGCCCTGCTAACAGTCCAAGCAGACTTTTATTTAGGAGTCTTGGAAAGATGCGTGATAGAGACAAACACTAAGAAATATCGATCTTTAGGGCTTGTTCACACAGTTTTCACTCCGTGTTACAAGCGCTTTGTAGATCCGTCTTGGGGGACCAACAAGCGGACCCCAAGAGGGAAATCTAAACAATTAGCCGTTACTTTATCACTGCTCGCTATTAGGAAGACACAGCGGAGTTCACATGACAGATCGCCGCTGCGTGTTCCGGGCTCTGTCTTTGAAAGAATTTCATGTCAATTCTTTTCAAGACAGACCCGAGCGGCGCTTTTGAATCACGCAGCGGCGATCTGTCATGTGAACGCCGCTGCGTCTTCCTAATAGTGAGCAGTGATAAAGTCACTGCTTAGTGTTTAGATCCGTCTTGGGGTCCGCTCTGTCGGTCCCCAAGACGGATCTACAAAGCGCGTGTAACCCGGAGTGAAAACTCCGTGTGAACGAGCCCTTAGTCAGCAATATACCAATAACATAACATTAACTGATTTGTATTAAAACAATAAAAAGCCTCCAAATGACTTAGGCCCTAACCTTCACCCTGATGTTTTTCTCAAATAGTGTCCCTATGTTGTCCTTTTCCCAAGATGTCTTATATGGTTCAATGCAAATCATGCAGGGAGTGGATAACAAAGATATTAGAGAGGAGTGAAGACTAAGACAACGTAATGCCAAAATAACAGTACACTTTACCATTATTTCCTGACATTCATTGGGGCACAATTATCAAGAAAGTTGTCTCACAGTTCTAGCACAATTTATGCCAAAAATAATGTCTTATATACTTTACACCACAGGTGTCAAACTGCCGCCCTTCAGCTGTTGGGAAACTACAACGGCCATCATGCATTTGTATAATCTATAACAGTGGGCATGATGGGAGTTGTAGTTTCCCAACAGCTGGAGGGCCGCAGTTTGACACCCCTGCTTTACACCATTCATAATGGGTGGCATGAATGAAATTTGGCGTGTAAACGCCAAAGTTCATGTGCATTATACTGGCATAGAATGGGACCTGATTTATGAACCTGCTCTACGTTTAGCATAATCAGAGCATTACAGCCGTTGTTATGACATTTCCTGGGTAGGTTTTTACCACTTTGAAAGTGTTAACCTTATTTTCCCAAATGTAGCGCCCTAAAATCCGTAAAACGAGCTATAAATCTATTGCTTCGTACGGTTTAGTGCGCCCTGCCTCCTGCACTCCCCCCTAGACCAGGCGCATTACAAAGTGCCTCGTGCGCTCTATAATGCGTCGATAATGGCGTGTGGGACATTTAAATATGTAGCAAACGGGGCTGCGCCTGATATCCGGCTGAAAAGACGGCATGCACCAGATTGATAAACACTATGATAATTTTTTTATTTAATCAGATTTTTTTTTTATAAAAAAGTCAAAGGTTATACATACAATAAACTCCAGATACAATAAGGAGCAGATGCAGAGTAAAAACGTACCAAAGTAAAAACTTTTTTACAATTAACACTAAAAAAATAGGCACAAAAGTAAGACTTTTTAGTCTTTAAATTTACATTGTTTAGAAATTAGAAAAGGATGATTTTAAAACTGTTCACATTGTATTTTAAAGGGAACCTCACATGAAATATCGATATTAATCTAATCATATATTTTTAAAATTTAATCAACCTCTGCATTCAACTTTTCTGCAACCTGCTTTTACTGTAGAAATAAGCTTCCAATCTTTTTCCGCCCATTATGTAAATGAATAGAGATGAATCCAATGCATGAGCTTCTCCCGAGATGAGTTAGTTGTATGAATAATGTCTTTGTTGCTACGTCCTCTTCACTGTATTGTCTGTCCCCCTTGTTGCTTCCTTTCTCTCTGAAATTCTGTGCATGCGCTATACAAAGGTAGCCAGCGCTTGCCATAAACATATGTTTCTACTTTTTTACATTAGCAATTTCATCGATCAATTTACTCATAAAGAATTGCCTCAGCTTCAGTCCAAAAGAAACAATCTACAAAAAATCTAGTCAGAAGACAGCAGAGCAGAGATATGAATAGTACGCAGTAGGTGAAGCAGTAACTGCGCAAAGTGCAATATTTTAAAACGAGATAGAATAAACAAAACAATGGAAAAATAGATGACTTGACCAGAAGGGAGAAGGGGATTCAGCGATAGCCGAGCCTTCTGTGTGACGTTCGAATGTTAATTAATGAACATAGAGCGATATTACAAGTCAATAGCAGAATACTTGGTGGGTCAAGAAGAAAAATAAAAGCAGTTCCAGAAACAACTTGTAAACAGGTAACAAGAAGTTAACTTAGTTGACAGTGCGTTTTGCATGTGACAGGTTCCCTTTAACTACCATTGTTATTTTGGAATTATATTGTTGTATCCTCCTGTCCTTTCTGATATCTCTCTTTGTTATTTCCGACCAATGTGATTTCTAGGCATGACATAGGACATTTTTTGGGAAAGGGTAGACTTTCCCTTTTCGGAGTAGTCATCTCAGCTAGGGAAGGTCAATATTTGAGGGTAAGATTAGGGTGCAGGTTAGGGCCTTACTCATTCGGAATCTTTTTATAGTTTTAATATGCATCAACAAAGGTTATGTTTTTAATATTATTGGCTAAAGGTACAGTAGACATTTCTCAGTGGTGGTGTTGGTGTTGTTTTTGTCTTCTGGCTATTTATCTAGTGGGAACAAACCCAGTAATAAATTTGTTCATTTTCAAAGAAAGATGGATGACACATGAGGGACTTATTAGAAAAAAATGTATGATGCAGCTCACCGTGAAGTGTTCCACCCCCTGGAAGTAGCATGGATGGGTTAGAAGCAGTCCCGTAGTTAGTCCAAAAATATAGAAAGCTCCAGCTCCAATCCAGGTACAGATAAAATCTTTAATTTTTTTTTATATCCATATTAAAAGTGTGCAAACAATGCATGTAATATGGATATGAATTAAAGTTAAAGATTTTATCCATACCTGGATTGGAGCTGGAGCTTTCTATATTTATGAGGGACTTATTGGTATTTATTAGAAATATATAACAAATATAAGGAGGAAACAGTTTAACAACAATTTTACGTTTCTTTTTCTTCTCACTTTTGATTGACCATAATATATCACCATGTAGATATTGGTGAAGTAAGTGATGGAGTCTGACAACATGAAAGAACTTGAAGCTCTCAGATCCAATGATGTTGATTCTCCTACAGATCAAGCAGAACAATCTGAATTTAAAGGTGAAGAAGCTGAGCTGGAGCAAAAGGGTCTCATGTTTTATCACAATGATCTGTATGATTCGCAGGGCAGATTGGAAGTATTTCCTGAAATTGGAAAAGAGGAGCAAATACAGCAACAGAGTGATGAACTCCAGGATGTACATACGGTTAGTGCAGACCAGACACAGATGGATTTACAAAAAGAAGTTGATGAATTGGCAAAATTATATGGACTATCTGAGGATAAAGAGTCTGAAGAACTTCCATTCTTAACAGAACCTTTCAACCAAGAGCCTATGAAATTGAGTGGTCCTCAACCAGTGCAAACCATTCCACTTCTAAAAAAAAATACAGACGAGAACCAAGAAGGTGAACATCTTAATCTAATGGCTGATGTTCCTCATACAGACAAACATGGTGAAAAAGAGGATGTTACAGAGGAGGTCAAACCTTCCCCTGATACATGCAGTCAAGGTAACAAACAAGGGCATCAAGAAAGTGTAAATCCCGTACCATCAGGTAACGGCTCTGAACATACAGATGTCAAACATGAAATCCAGGAACAACTTCCAGTTGACAGCAGTGCAGATGCAAGTCTAATTGTTAACACAACAGGTGCTACAGACACTGACTCAAGTATTCAGGTCAATGAAGAAGCACCAGATGTTTTCTGTCTTGTATGCAAAACACCTATTAGAGCCTTCGAGAAGCTGTTTGGTTTACACAAAGATCATGATGTCAAAGAAATAAGTGCAGCTGTAGAAGACATCAAGGTAAGATGGAATAATAAATTGTGCAAATATTAGTAAATGGTAAAAACTATCTGTGAGTTCTGAAGTCATCATGTATATTACTTCCACAGTCATCATTAAATGACCTATTTAACACAGTTATTAAGAATTAAGGGTTATTTTTTGTTAATTTTCCCTATTACTATCAGAATTTCGGAAAATAAATGCAAATTTTGAAATCCTGCAGTTTTTACTTTGGTCTCTGAGCCTAATAAGGGTGTGTTCAAACTGTGTGTTGGGTCCGTGTGAACATACGCTTTTAGATACGTGTTTGGATCTTTCTGTCGGACCCCAAACAGACCCAAACATGCATCTAATAAAATAGCAATGTGATTTACATTGCTTTTACTATGAAACAAGCATCGGTGTTCAGACGAGTGATCGCTGTTGCGTGTCTCATTGTGTCTTTCAGATCCGTCTTTCGGATCCATTCCAAGAATTGACATGTCAATTCTCGGTCCAAAAGACGCAGCAGGAGCTCTATAATAAACTATAGGGTGCGATCCTGCTGCATCCAACACGCATCCAAACACGCAGCTGCATGTTGGATACGTGTTGGATCTGTTTAGTGTCCGATCGCTGCTGTGTTTTTGGATGCGATTTTCGGATCCAACACAGATCCAAAAACGCCGTATGAACATAGCCTAATAGACACTCCCTGTTCTGTAGAGATCACTTCTCAGCAGTATCCTCATTATCATCACAGGCAAGATTATACTAAAAAATTTACATCAATGTGTAGCTAAGAAAGGATCATTATTTACAATAGGAGATAGTCACAGGTCTCCCTCTTCTCTGCACACTGACTTCTTCACAGGTCACAGAGCATGCCTAGAAAACTCTCCTATAGAAGTCAAAGGGTCTGCTGCTGTTAATAGGCTCCTATGTCCATGAAGCTGCTGTAAAGCATTTCTCTAAATGCTGTTAAAATCTGTCAGGACGTGCAAAACGCTTATCCCCATAATCATAAGTAGAAAACAGAATAAAATAACTACAGTGAGAAAATGACAATCTACTAAAAAGAACAAGAAATATGGAGATCAGTGTGTTTTTTATTTAGTGCGAAATGTAATCACCAAATTACAGCAGGTCTCCAAGTTAGTTTATGTTATGTAATCGGGGTATACTTTTAGTGTTATTATGTATGAAACATTTACGGTGATGGACGTCAATGATAAAACTCTGTACCTATATAGATAAAGACAGATCCCCCCTTCCGCGTCTTATTTTGAACCTTTGAGCCCGCAACTTCTAGCGACAACCAACATATCTAACATTAAAAGAATAGGTATAGTTTAAGATAACTTTTGTTTCCGTTTCATTATACATTTCAATATAAAGCATTTTAGCTAAGAACTTTAATGTTAATGGAATCCATTATGTATGAGTTGTTACCCACAAGGGGTTATTTCCTCACATAAATAATAAGCATAGAAAAATACTTTGATGCACGTAAACTAAGCTTATATAATTTGAGAACTTTGTGCCAACAATTTTCACACACACAGTAACCGCTAGCGTGCACCACTACATTGCCATCTTGTGTATTAAAAAATTATTAAGCTTATATTTTTCTATAGGTATCAACACAATCATTGTCAAATTAACCCGTATTGAGTTATTGACGCACATCTATAGTTTCTGTTGGATTGCAAAATATATTTGTTTTGGTCTGAAATAACAAACTCACCCAGATGTTTCATGCCCAATGTAAATGTAAAATCTAATGTAGCGTGTGTTCACATTCACCAGATTAAGAAGGTTTTCTTCTAATATTGAATTATGAGCTTTAAACATTAGTCAAAGGTAGAAACAGACTTTAACGTTCCTTCTTAGGAGCAGTTCTTAATGCCTGCTTTTTCTAACAACACAAGCATCCACCTATGTTACCAACTACTCTCCAAGCTTTCAGCAGCCCCTGAGTCAGGATCATGAGTCACTGGGCCCCTGCCATTTCTTTATCTGTAAATCACAGAGAGCTATTTTGTCTTTCTAACAAACAAACAATTAACTCAAAACTCTGTGGCCTTGGACCCTGCTGTGTAAAAAACCCCTCCATCCACCGACAATATCCCACAAACAGGATATAAGGGTCAGAAGATATGCAGACAGCTTGAAATGTCAGCTCACTGCTGTTAGAACCACCAATCAGCTTGAACAGGTAAGTGGAGAACCTAAAGCTCGGTAAAAGAGCAACGTCAGTCAAAACAGCAAGTGAGGGATAACACCCCTTAAAAGTGCAGCCTGGTCAGATGCGGGTTTATGCTACCCTCGTCTGAGGCAAAGAGATGACATAAGATGGAGAAGCTGGCACTATTCGACATATATACAGGTTTATAATGATTTGGAACAGCATTTTCCTGATAAAAAATTCTAGATTAAATATAACAGTATAGTTAGACAGAGCAAACTGTCAATCACTCTGAGTACCAGTATCTCACAAAGGTGGAGTCCACCCATCATCCTATTTGTAAGCAATAGTATTATAATCTTTTCATATGGGACAACCACTGAAGATAAGTCACATTGGATATAATGTTAATTAGTTGTTCACTTGTGTATAACATCGATTGTAGAATTTTGGTGTGCTCCCTCAAGAAATAACTCAACACAAAGCCACAATGGTCTAAACCGCGCGGGCCAAACAAATAGAGAGTCACCCCTCAGAATTAAGAATGGGACAAATTGATGCCCAACAAAGTATGTTAATTATTATGTTTGGGGCCCGCCATTGAATTTCCATGCCACTAGTCCCCATGTGACCTGTCTTGGAGTATGGAGTTTGACTAGGAACTTCGACAGAGTTTTGTCAGTCACATCAGTCATCTTCCACCTCCAGTGGATGACAATCAATCACGGGAGCTGATCGAATTTTAAGAGACACTTGAACTTCCTCCAACTTCCATTGTTTGCAGAATGCCCCCAGATACTCATAGAAGTTTGTACTAGAAAGCATGCTTAGCCAGTAGAGCAACTTACCCTTATTTTCTTTAGTCCATTGCAGTGATCTTCTTGGAAGTCTAAGTGTGTTTGGGGTCATATCATGTTTATAATACTGACACTGATGCAGGCCCAGTTTCCTGAAGGAGGGGATCATGCTCTCCTTCTTATTTTACAATACATGTTGGCATTTATGTTTCCCTCAATGGAACTGTAGCTCCCCACAGTTGGCCGCACTCTGTAGCCCCAAAGCTGACACTGCTCCACCACCATGCTGACTGTAAGGCAAGGCACACAACTTTTTTTTGTACTCCTCACCATGGTTGCCACCAAACACAGCTTGACAATCATCTAAACCAATGAGTTTATCTTTCGTACTACTCAAACACAAGAGACAGTGGCGTTCTCAGTAATCCATGCATTAGTCTGTTTGTCTTCAGCAAACTTTTTGCAAGGCTTTCTTGAGCATCATCTATAGAAGACGGTGCTTTCCCTCTAATGCGACGACAGCCATGCAGACCAATTTAATGCAGTGTGCGGCATATGGTCTGAGCACTGACCGGCTGACCTTCCCTCCCCCCACCTCTTTAACTTCTGCAGTACTGCTGGCAGCACACTCACAACATCTATTTTAAAAAACAATCTCTGAGGATATACGCTGAGGACTGTGGGATTAACTCTTCTTGATGTGGCTTCCACTATGCTGATGCGCCTGTTCTGAGTGGATACTGACATATTTGAGAACTGCTGTAGTGTGTTCTTGGCCACTGTGCTGCAGACCAGTGTTAGAGTGATGGCAATCTCATAGCAGCTTTATATAGAGCAACTATTCTTTTTTCAGATCATTGGAGAGTTCTTTGGCATGAGGTGCAATGCTGAACTTCCAGTGACCAGTGAAAAGAGAGACTAGAGTGGACAGCACATAACCCAAATTTAATCAAACCTGCTCCCATTCACAAAACCGTGAGACCGTCTAACCAACTAACAAGTCACAGACACCGAGGAGGAAAATGGCATCTCACCTTCATTTACGATAAGGCACCAACACACAGGAGCAACTTAAGGACACACTGGGGGTTGCAACAATAATCATGTTTTCTGATAATAGAGACAGCGCAGTGTCAATGAGGAGCAGGTTATGCTGTCTAGAGTGAAAAATTAGTTCGTCCCTTACACGCAAGGAGCATTTACAGCAACCGTGCACAGAGATTCTCCTGTTTTCTGATTATATAGTGTCAATGAGAGGCAGCTAACTGTATAGAGTGAAATATTGTTCAACGGCCCCTAATTCTGAGTGATAGGCCCAGGAATGCAAAGCTCCGTGAGAATACAGCCATCCTGAGGGCTGAACAAATTAAAATTTATTAGAAGCCCCTCAGTCTAAATAAAATGCAATGCAAGGGAGGTGGGATCGACTGGCACTGAGAAGTTTGTTTACAGAAACAGAAGATAAGGAATACTGTGAAAACAAGACAGCTTGCTAATTACATCCAATTGCAAAGATTTGGCTTGTTTTCACTGTCCCCTATCTCTGAAGACCATTTCACCCCTTCACGACCTTGGCGCGTATGAGAAACTTCCCAGGGCCGCTAAGGGCTTTGCAAGGAGGGATCCTCCGCGACCTCCCCCGCACAGCCCGCCGTGTGTTAGTGGCTAATCGCCGCTAACACCCGGCAGTAACAGCGACGGCGGGTGGCCTCCGCCCGCTGGAGCTGTTTTAACCCATCAGACTCCGCGGCAAAGATGGCCGCTTCGCGTCTGAATGAACGCCGGATCGCGGGCCACCTGCCCCCCAGCCGAATCCCGGCATAAAAGGGCCATGCGTGGTTGGAGACCCTTGAAGTAGCTCCCACTATCACTTACACCTGGCCTGCTTTGCGCCCTAACACAACCGACTTCCGTCCGAGCGAAGAACGAGGTAGTTAGGGGAAAACCGCCATCTTTGACACCCTAATGCATTGCCTATGCAATGCATTAGGCGTGTTATTAACAATCGCGGGCCACCGCATAGTGGTCAAGCACCATTGGGGACATCAATGTTTACAAGTAAAAAAAAAAAATAAATAAAGTGTTTAAAAGTACAAAAACAAAAATTTATATAAAAGTATCAATAATCGACCCCCCTTCCCCCCCACTTTATATAGCAGAATAAAATCATTAAAACTTAAATAAAAAAGTTACACAAGATTTGGGTATCGGGGCCCTTCGGCGTTCCGACAAAATGTTCCCGATCTAGTAAAAATGTCAACTCATTTATGCCCGTACCCTGGAACTGCCGTAAGAAAAAGAAAATTCCAAACCCAAAATATGCGTTTTTTGTCCATTTTATTTAACGCTCACTCAAAAAATGAGATAAAAAAAGATCAATAAAAGTAGTCGCAATGCATATTCCAAACTACTAGCGATTAAAAAGTACACATTCACTAGTCCGCAAAAAATGCACCCTCACTGCCGTCCAATAGCGGTGGTTAGTATATAGCAAAAAAGTTGAATTAGGTCGTCACAATCTTTCGCCGCGCGGCGCCAAATATCAAAAATAGAAAAGTCTTGAATTTTTTTACAGATACCAAAACAAACGGAAACCCTCCATGATTTGGTATTCAGCCCGGATGCGTAACCACACCTGTAGACAAATTCTCCGAAGATTGAACGCACGTAAAAGCAAATCACCCAGAAACATGGGAAAATAAGTCTTATTTTTTTTCACAATTTTTCCCACTTGGAATTTTTTGTCGGTTTCCCCCCAGTATATTCTATAGTATAGTAATAACACCATTAGAAAGTACATCTTTCCCGCAAAATAAAAGCCCTCATGTGTCTATGTAAGGTGGAAAAATAAAAAAGTTATGGCTTCTTCAGAAGGCGACAGAGGGAAAAACGGAACGTGGTCACAAAAAAAACCCCCCGGTCCCTGAAGGGGTTAAATGAACAGGATTCATC
Source organism: Phyllomedusa bahiana (assembly GCA_025379985.1). Classification (NCBI taxonomy): domain Eukaryota; kingdom Metazoa; phylum Chordata; class Amphibia; order Anura; family Hylidae; genus Phyllomedusa; species Phyllomedusa bahiana. The sequence goes on from JAODAL010031757.1 coordinate 34,106, forward strand.
TCCCTTTAATATGGTCAGATACCACAAAGTACAAAATGTGATGATGGAAAGGGTAGGGCAAGTTGGATTCTCTGCCTCCCAGAACTTTTGAGCTTACTTTCTGAGACCATTGCTATTTCCCTTTCCTTCATCACATTTTGTACCATTGTATAATTACATTCTCATTTTTTTTTACTGACTAAGACATAATTGGTTACCCGTGAATATTGAACTCTATTGAATTAACAAGGGGGTCCATTAAGTACTAAAGGTGTCTGCGTCTCGCGCTACAATATCTATTAGGTTTTATTAAAAGAATCTCTTTAAAAAACAAGCAGACTTTTTGCAATATATTTGTCATCTACAAATGTCCTACTGATGTTGAGTATCCCTGTATAGTAGCTAGTGTTCTCAGCTCCGTGAAATCCCTATAGCAAGCTGACCATGTTGATCTTTATCTTCACTTGCTAGTCAGTCGCTAAATTGACTCAATCACCTCTGAAGTACATGTCCTAGAACGAGCACAGAAGTCCCCATCCTGCACAGGATGCTTCGTGTAGTGGAGGGAGGCGGGGAGGCGGCTACCTCGGGCTTCTGTGTCTGTCTAGTTGGATTAACCTACTGTGTGTGCCTGCTCTCCTCCTGCTCTCTAACACAGAATTGAGGACAGGCAGAGATAGCGGCTTGATCAATAGATGAGACAGCAGTGACCCTGTGTTTGTTAACTATAGATCATGACTTGCTCTCGTTGGAGCTCTGAACGTTATCAGTAAATAAGAACAGATTCTAGTGGGCACAATGTGGAATGGGTTCTCCGCTACCTGCTGTATTAGTAGACACATCATGATTATAGTAACTCACGTTCTCACACTGCCTGGCACTGTTTCTAGATAGGGTTGTTGTCTTTGTTATGATGCTTGAGATGGAGATTTCTTTATGCTAAGCAGGGGTGTATAGGAAACACTTACATCCGCCCCTAGCTCTGCTTATTAGCATACACCCTGATCACGACCTCTCCACACTCCATAAAGATCAGCCCCTCGTCTCCCCTGTTTCACTGCCTATCCAATGACTAACAGTGCACAGGCTCTATCTAGCAGTGCAGTCCAGCCTTGCAGCAGAGGACCACAGGGCACACATCAGGGTTAACTCTGGCAGAAGAACACCCCTTCGCCGCCCTCCCCCTTAGCTTGAATAGAAGGGTTATGGAGGAAGAGCTCTTTCTGGTGCTAGAGCGGGAAGCGCGGAAAGGGAGGATAAAGGCGAAGCTAGACAATAAGCACGTCCCCTGAATTAAAAAATCCGTTTTGGGCTGCCAGAAGCATTGAAGTAGGCCTGAACGGCAGTAAATGAGACCAACTCCTTTAAGTAGACTAGAGTTCGTCAATTTGATGGGAAGAAGACCACATCCACTGCTGTGCTATACTTCTGTTTCCTTCAGTCTGATAAAATGAGGCTGAGAATCGCTTAAAAAACAACAAAAATCTGAAATTTCAAATGGAGACTCCTTTGGGCTTATCTGCCAAGGCTGTGTATCGCCCGGTTGCTTAGGTGAAAAAAATGGCACAGACATTTCTGCACTATTTTTTTTCCATCATACGACCCGACGGCAACATACGCACTGTAGGTGCCTCAAACGCAAAGCTGAACATAGCCTTCAAGTTCTGCAAGAAATTATAGCTCGAGAAAAAATCAAGTTCAAAATAAATATCAAAGTGAAGATTCGTGCAGCATGTCTGACATTGAATTAGACGGTAAATCCATATTACATGAATGGAATTGTCACAAAATTCCTGGTACAAAAATCTGCCAAATGTGAACATACAACATTTATTCCCCATGCATTGTCTGGTGCAAAGTATGCATAGCTATTACATAGCTGAAAATATGCATGAAATCCACCCACAACCCACTTTGCTTTAGATGTTATTAAGATATGCCAGTGCCATAGTGTACATGTTCTTGTGTCATACAATATGGAGGCGCAGAAGATATATAAATAAACCTTCTGGCCCAAATTACAAGGATGAAAATTCACAAAAACATGTGCAATGACTGAAGACGCAGATCCTCACAGAAGGAAATTTGTGCAGGAACACTTAGAGGAGATGTATACCACCAATAGAGGAGCAGAGTAGTTTTTTTCTATGTATTCTGTTCCAGAGCATTTGACTAAGGTACAGAACAGTGATCAATAGTTTGATATGTTCTTGAGAATGCAGGAGACTTCTTGGAAGACTGAGGCAACAAGTCGTGAGTTCAATTGACACAGAATAATGGATACCTATTCATCTAAGCTTGAAGGAAGAAAATGCAAGCTCAGTCGGAGAAGAAAAAATAAATTAGAAAAAAAAACATGAGTCTTTTATTGAGCAATTAGTTGACCTGTGGAAACAGAGTCTTGACCACGTCTACAAGATTTCTTCAATCGAGATGACTATACGAGCACGTTGTTCAAGCAGAATGACAAAGAGTGACAATTTGTGAAAGGTAAGAGCCATTTAGAGGTCCGGTATTGTTCATAAATTTTGGTAATGACATTCAGAAGTGTTAGTCCTGTACAGAGTCGGATTAGATAACTTTAGTTGCAAAGACTGCCATAACGCATGTAATTTCCAGTGCGTTAAAAAAAAGAAATTTGTTAAATAGCCAAGTTCTCTCACCAGACTACCTCCAGGTCCCCACCAACACCATAAGAAAAAAGCGGTATCTGAAGAAAAAGAGACATATATATATTGGGTACGAAGTAGTTAAAAAGGGAAAAAAATACAAAACAAGTAAATAATAAAAAAATATAATAACATCACAACGCCCTTCTTCCCCATTACAAATGCAAACACCACCGGCCCCCTCCCTCAAAAAAAAAGTACAAATATTTTGATATTACCACATGCATTAACGACATAGGTTTATAAAGCCTCAAGTATTTATATAGTGCACCATGAACACCGTAATAAACGGCAGAATTCTTATTTTCTCTTCATCCACTGCATATAAATGGAATAAAATCCGATGAAAATGTCATATAAACCCCAAATGGTACCAACGTATAATGTTAGCTCTCAATCCCACAAAAAAAAGCCCTTAAACAGTCTTCTGTTAAAAGGAAAATAACAAGAAGTTTATTCTGCTATTAAATAAAACAATGTTTTACACAATACAATTTTTTTTTTAAAGTGGTACACTGCTACATAAAAAAGATTTAAACCCCGGGATAGATCAATGTAAATCGTATCGCGCCAAAGTGAGTAAAACTAACATGTCATGTATACATGCACAGTGAGCGCTGTTAAAAATAAACCTAGCGAGGGTCGCGTGGCTTGACATGTGCACCGGTGTGAGGAAGCAGAACTTCTGATGAGCTCCTCCACACTTTCCTATCTGCTAACATTCCGAATACATCTGCGTTCATCATGGGGAAATCCTCACCAGGACAGCGCTAAAAAGAGATCCCTCTGAAGGGCCACTCCCACAGGCTCGACTGCAGCGGTGTTATTGGCCGTATTGTCGGCGCGTTATTCCGCCATAATGCGCCTCGAAGGTATCGACCCCCGCCACGAGGCCTATCCAAGACGGCGTCCCGGCCGCCATTGGCTCCTCTTCCTCAGCACCAAGCCGACATCGCTACAGCCAGCCTTACCTGCATACGCTCCGTGCGTCGCGAGGCCGGACAAAACCGAGATCACCCCGCCAGCCGATCCGCTGCTCCCCCCGCCGCTGTCGCCTGCAAGGACAGCGGCGTCCCCGAGCGGCTCCCGATTGTCACGATCCACAGGCGATCCTCTGCGGGCCAGCTCAAACCGTGAGGTCGCAAACGAGCCCCGGACATCAGCTGCGGCATCCCCTCACGTGGCCGGAGACACAGGGCAGGCCGCCTCGTGCAGTTTCTAGGGACCAAGCAGCTTCGTCTGCAGCCCTCAGGACACGGGGCATCGTTCGTGTTCCATCGATACTGAACAGCTCCTTCTTATCCATGATGCGGACGGCGCCCCACGGGAGCTGTGAGAGACGGAGCGCATTCTTATCGCGCGCCGCACCGCACTTCATGTCGTCACTCGGCTTGGGATCCGCCGGACACCACTCGCGCCGCCTTCTTCCAACCGGCCGTGTCTCAACAGAGGGGACACCACGCAGGAGTATCGCGGAGGAAGCGCACATCATGCGGCGCAGTCCAACAACGATTAACATGCCTGAGCCATAACTAGAAAGTCGGAACCAGGTGAGCAGCATCCCTCTGGCAGTAACTCCCCTGTGTTGAGGTGCATGCTAGTCGGGCTGTCGCCGAGGCGCCCAGTGCTCAGAGGATGGGGGCCCTGTGCGTCTAATGCCGTTCTCGAACAGATGCCGGAACCTCGATAGCAGCTTCACAAGACTCCGAGGTCAGTGTCTCCCAGGACGATCTGGTTCTCATGCTTCCCCTGGGCCATATAGAGTTAGCTGGTGAAAGGAATGGGAGACTAATGTTGTGCGGGAGGGAGGGGGGGCAACCCTGAGAATAGGGGGGGGGGTGTGTCGCTCTAGTCTACTGATAAGGGCGTTTGGCGGGCGACCCCCCTGTTAACGGACTTCCTCCTTGGGTGCTCCACTGTGGGGGTGCCTTGGATCAGGCTTAGCAACTCCAGCCCTTACACTCTGAGGGGACGCCTGCCAATCCAGGAAGCCCCGCACACTATCAACCCAGGATGACAGCCCAACCTAACACACCAATGACTGCTAAGGACTTTGCTGCGATTCGGGACTCAGCCCATCGAGAAACCCGACACTCGGTGGCGGAGCTGAAGGGCCTTTCTCTCCCCGTCTGGCTTCCGCCTCAGGTGCTCAGGGGATGCGGGTACTGTATTCGGCCGCGCTCCCTCAGAGAGGGGGGGGGGACTGAGTAACGTGCTCCCCCGACAAGTCGCATGCATGGTCCACCGAGGATCCTTCTTGGCCAATAAACCGGTCATGAGCTCCAGGCCGACCCACACCCGATGTGGTCCCAGCCTTTATTCTCACAGGGACCTGTCTCTACCTTCTCTCACGGCCATGCTCTCTAGTCCTCCTCTCAGTGAATGTAGGGGTGATCATAACGTTGTCCCATGACTTGAATCTCTCGGGTCAACGGAGCTCGTCCACCAGTGCTCTAGCCCCCGGAAACCCCATGACTCCGGTTGGTGGTTCACCTAGGAGGCTACAACAGCTCAGGTGCTCCGCCAGCAGGTCGTGCAGAGGCCCGTTTCAACCGGTAGGAGGCTATCTGGTCACTATTGCTGACCTCCAAATCTAAAAATCCCAAACCCTGACCACCGACGACAGGACATTTCGTGCCATGGCCTCGGACGGTTATTAGAGAACACATGAATGTAGCATGACAACTTACGGTACGACCCTCTACGACTTCGACCAGGTGATACCCTGCAACAAGCTCAGGGCTCATGACTTCTAACTCTTCTTCTTTAACACAGCCCTACAAGCGAGTGGTCCAATCTCAATCAACGGCCCAATTATTTCCACTTTGCAGCAAGCCCTATAGATGACGTGGAGTAATAGGGGTCGTAGAAATAATCGTAGAGGATCCGTGTCTTCGCTCCCATAAATCAGTGCCGGCCTCCACGAAACTTTTGTATTATAGCTTCCTGTTTATGCATGCTTCTGTGGGTCCTATCTTTAGGGATTTGGTATTAGAACAGGATCTTTGCTTCAGTAGCGTTTTTATTTAGTAAGTTAAGATGCATTATTTCTCATCCTATCCGAAACTAGGGGCCCTTTTTTTGGCTTGTCTTGTGTTGCTGTCTTAGTTATTTCACGCTTTGCTATTGGTTTATGTCAGTATTGCTTGGGGTATTTTCTTATCGTTGGGCGAAAGACCGGTACAGCATGCAACCCCGCGCTGCTAGGAGTCTTTAAGGAACACTTAGCTCTAGCTTGGTCGGGTATTTGAAAGGTTTCCGAGGTACGTCGTAATCGCATGGGCGTCAAAAACGTGAGGTATATGGTTCGCACTCCCGCTCCCGCGTTATGTAAGCGAATGGTTCTCAGAAGAAGAGAGGCATGCGAGGGAAGGATGAGGGCCAGGTAACACGGGGGGGTAGGCTGGTAACCCCGTGGAGAAGAGAAGGAAATACATGGTAAGGGAAGCAATAAGATAATTTCACTGAAACGGAAGGAAACGCAATTATGTGATTAAAAGCAGGGGGATCGTCCGCATTATTACAGAGAATCACCCCACGGTATTCTGTATCCCCCTCCGATCGGGTAGGAGGTGGGAAAGTGATCGGTAACATCTCTCGTTATTGTCGGCAGGCTGCTGCATTGTGGAAGGCCTACATGAGTTTATGTCGTTAACCACTCATGTGTGGATCCTTCCTATTGCAGGGGGTTCACCGCGCCTCACCTCTCTTTCTGTTAGAAGCTAATGTCCAGAGTTTAGTGGCCCTTGTCCATTATATCTGAGTATAAGCTAGACATAGATCTTTTGGCCCTGGGTTGTTGAGATTTATATAAGCTCTCGTATTCTTGGATCAGATGAAGGGCTTTCAGCTCATTTGTTAGAGTCGGATGTATGATAGGCGTTTTTTATGTAGTTCCTATACTCTCTTAGGAGCTGCTTTTTTTAAACAATGCCTTTTATCACCCGATTTGGTTCGGAGTTCTCCCATACCCCAACCAGCGCCATCTGCTGGTTTGGTGTACTCCCTGTACTAGTAATTTCAGGTTGTTTATGTGGTTGGCCAGGGTTTCCCCTCCTGTCTCCAGGTTCAGTTTATTTTTTTTCTGTGGTTTTTTTTTGTGTATTGGTCTTCCCTTCCTTGTGTGCTATCCCATCCGCTCCTTGTGGCCGCGTAGTCCCCGGGATTTGGTGTTTCACTGCCGCTCCTTTGCAGTGCCTTGAAATGGGGGACCTTTCATAAGTAATCATTCAACGCCAATTGTCCTCAATAACCCGTCAAGACGTGTCAAATACTTTATCCACTTTCCATCGGAAGAAAACGACAGATTGTGGTGTTTTTCAAGAGACTCACTTTAAGTCGGAACCTTATTACCCCGAAAAAATAGATACTATACCCATTGCATTTGCCATTACCCCTCATGCTAAAAGTAAGGGAGTTGCAATTGCTATTCACAAGTCACTGCCGCATCAGGTTGTGAACTGCGTCATCGATTAGGAGGTGAGATACCTGATTCTGATTCTCTCCAGCCAAGGCTCTTTGAGTCTGCGTGGGGCAAGCTTATTCAGACTCAGAGGAGTAAATTTTATGAGTACGGGAACAAGAGTGGTTACCTGCTTGCCAAAGCTTTCCAGGGACACCACATGAATGGCCTCCTTTATTCTTAGCATTAGGGACACATTATCGACTAAACGCGCCACGTGCGCATACGTCTGGGTGAATACCCCGCGGAGAGAGTTTTCCATGCTTTTACCCCTCCAAACTCTATCTACCTGCCCGCCTGTTCCCTCTATGTGGTCCACAGGCTCCACCAGAGGGCCCCCCAGCGGCTTTGTTGGCGCGACTCATGTCTACAGAACGATTCGATAGATATGGAGAACCCGTTCTTTGAGTGAAAGCAGTGTCGCGGTCATGTCAGGGACCAGTCCCTCGGGGGGGAAAAGCCAGGCCCTGATGGCCTCTACGGCCGCGTTTATTTAAGTCTTGGCGTCGCTCTCATCCCGGACCAGTGATGCTCCAAACCTACAAGACGCCATTTCCTCGTCGATGGCATTTATCCCACAAGATCCTACCATGGGCCCACCGCCCAGTTATCCCTAAGCTTGCAAAGACCCCCAGGAATTGTGGGAGCTAATCGCCCAGATATCTCGCTTAAACGTAGACACACCTAAAGTGATCTACGCTAAACTTCCCCTGGCTAATCGTTTAAATAATCTCTTGCCCTCCCATTATTCATACCTGACAAGGTCGGTTTCGTGCCGGGAGAGCGCGGGACAACTACTCAAAAAACGCTGGATCTGATTTCCAGTACGACGCATTATCTCGAAGATTCCCTTGATGGTCCGTGTCATTACTGAGACGCACAAGAAGGCTATCTTGACCAGGATTATCTTTGGGACTCTTTTGCCTCCAACCCAGCGTCCGTCGGACTGGGCCCGGTCTTTTACAGCGAAGAGTTATGGCCCTCTACGACAATCTTCAGCTAGAATTAAAATTAACGGAATTCATTTCTGAGGTCTTCGAGATTTTGGAATGGTACTAGACAGGGGTTCTTTGCCGCTATCGCCGTTATTATTGGGTACTCTTTTAATGGAACATTTGATGGAGGCTTATGTCTATACCAACCCGTATCATCAAAGGGGTTTACGATAGTGGGGACACGTGAGTTTTAAAAAAAATGTTCCGCATATTCGCGGACGATCTCTCATTTTATTTGCGACAGACCCACATACCTAGCTTTCCCGCTCCTCTGTGTCTGATTGGCACGCTTATTTCTCGGTCCTTAATTACAAGATCAATCTTTCCGTCCAATCGGGAGGCTTGAGTGTCTCACTAGACAAAGGCGGTGGGTGGACTCCCTTAAAAGTAACTTTCCTGTGTCTTTTCTGCCCTCCGAAAGGCATTTCTATTCTAGAGAATTCAGATCCCAGTGAACTTGACTCACTTATTTGGATGTCAATTTCTTACCTCTCCTTACTAAAACATATCGTTCTCAACTAGCCAAGACTGGGGTCGAAGAGACTTTCTTGGGTTCGACGGGCAGGATGAACATCTTGAAAATGTCCATCCTCCCGAAGTTGCTCTAACTCATTTCAAACCATGCCGATCCTCTATCCCTACAATCGTAATCTGGATAAGACTCACCAGCACTTCTTCAGTGAATTTAATTTGAGGTGCGTACTCCCGTCGCCCCGATGAATCCTATGATGGACACGTCCTGGCCTCGCCCAAGAATGCCGGTGGAGTGGGTCTACGCGACGTAACTTTATTACCTAGCAGCATGCCGCCGTACAGCGTAGATTCTCTGGATCTCGTATTCATGTATCACGAAACAAACTGTGGTGTGTACATTGCACAAGCTGTGAGAGTCCCTTATTCTCTGATCTCATTTCCCTGGTCAAACTCTGCAGTCCTTAGATTCAACCACCTTTGTCTTATTCACTGCGGCTTTACGATGGCTGATGATAGGTCGTACCCAAGTCATCAGAAGTCTGTAGACTCTGAAGGCCCACTAATCCCGATTACGGACAACCCTTTTATTATCCCCCCGGGGAAATCTAGCAGCTCCTTTCCTTAGGCAGGCTCAAACCACATCCTCTCCTTGGTAAAAGATGATTCACGATAGATTCTTCTCACGTCCGCTATGCTGACCTATTGGGAGCTGTCCCCACATCCCCATAGTATCACTATTTAGTATGTCCAGCTTCAGACACTTCTGTGTTTCTTGCTATCAGGAATCTTGGATTACAGGGCACAGATTCCAAGGCAAAATTTTCACTCGAGGGCGAGGTTGAAGAGAATTTTTGCCGCACCCCCCCACCCCGCCCCCTCACTTAACATAACTGGCCCACTTATGCGACAAATTGCATCACCATCAACCCAAATAGCCAAAAAATACAGAAAGCTTTTCCACATGTGCTCACGTATAAAACTACTAGAAATAAGTCATGGACAGTTACGCAAATAACGCTTACTACAACCAGAAAACCAGAATCCACAAGACCACATATCACAAACACACAGTGACCGAGAATAATACCCGACCACAAAGCGCGATGACCACATCATCACCACCATTATAGTGACCGAGATAATATCAAACTAGACGCATTAACACAGAGTAAAAACCATTCTATACTACAAGTTACCTATATTCTGTGTACATGACCATATATCTCAGGCTCTGGCAGACATATAAATGATTACAATAAAGTTTACCATTTAGTGACTCACAGGAGACCGTCTCGAAGAGTTGTCTTTCTCTTCTTTCTTTTTCTTCTTCCTTCTCCGATCTGTCCAGACAAACCATGAATGACTAACATCCACGACTCTTTCACTGAAAATTTACAAACAAGATATCTTAAGATCCTCCAATTATCAAGCACTTGTCTTCCAATATATCCTATCTCTCATACAAACCCCTCATATCTATAGCATCTCCATATGGTAGTCATGAGAAATATGCCCCCGGTAGCCAGTGTAGTCAGCCCTGAAGCCAGTATGCTCCCGTGTAGCCAGTATGCGATCTGCCCCCTTGAAGCCAGTTGATGCTGCCCTGTAGCCATGATGCCGCCCTTGTAAGCGCCCAGTGATCTTCCCCCTTGTAGCCAGTGAAGGCCCCCTGTAGCGCAGTCATGGCCCCCCCTTGTCAGCCATCATGGCCTCTCGTAGCTAGATGAGGCCCCCTTGTAGCCAGTGATGCCAACCCCTGTGTAGCCCTTGATGCCCCTCTCGTAGCCAGTGATGAGGCCCCTTCGTATGCCAGTTGATGCCCCCTCACTGTAGCCAGTGATGCCCCCCCTTTAGTAGCCAGTGATTCCCTCCTGTAGCCATGATGCAGACCCTTGTAGCCCATGATTGCCCCCCTGGTACCAGGATCCCCCTTTCTAGTCCACCCTGTGATGCCCTACCTGCGTACCATTGAAGCCCCCTGTAGCCAGTGATGCCCGCCCCTTGTATCTCAGTGATGCCCCCTCCTGCGTAAGCCAGTGAGGGCCGCCCCCTTAAGCCATGATGCCGCCTCCTTGTAGCCAGTGATGCCCCCCCTGTAAGCCAGTGAATGCCCTCCTGTAAGCGCGATTGATGCCCCCCTTGTATCCAGTTGATCGCCCCATCTGTATCCAGTAGATGACCCCGTACCAGTGAGCCTCACCTGTTTAGCGCATTCTGATCGCCGGACCCGCTGTAGGCTAGTGATGCCGCTCTCCCCTCTGTAAGCCAATGAGTGGCCACCACCCCTTATAGGCCAGTGATTTGCCCCCCCTTACCTAGTGATGCCCCCTCCTGTAGCACCAGTGATCGGCCCCCCCCCTTGTAGCCAGTGATGCGCCCCCTGTAGCCAGGGATGGGCCCCCCCTTGTACCAGTGATGCCCACCTGTACCAGTGATGGCCCCCGTGTAGCCAGTGATCGCCCCCCTTTTGTAACCACAGTTGATAGCCCCTCCTGTAAGCCAGTGATGGCCCCCATGCCCCCCCCATTAGCCATTGAATATGAAGCCCTCCACTAGCCATTTGATGCCCCTTGCTTAGCCAGTATGATGCCCCCCTTTTAGCCATTGATGCCCCCCTCTGTATTACCTAGTAGATTGCCCCCCCTGTAGCCAGTGATGGAGCCCCTCCGGTAGCCAGTGATCTGTCCCCGTCCAGTCCATTGTGATGTCCTGCCCCTGCTTGTAGGCCAGTGAGATGCCGAGGTCCCCTTTGTAGCCTAGTGATGCCCCCTCTGAGTACCATAGATGCCCCTGTAGCCAGTGATGCCCCCCTGTAGTCCAGTTAGATGCCCCCTGTGCCAGTGATGCCGCCCTCTTGTAGCCAGTGATGCCCGCTCCTGTAGCCAGTAGATGCCCCCTTGTATATCCAGTGATGCCCCCCTTGTAGTCCTGTGATCGCCCTCCTGTAGATCCAGTGATGTCCCCCCATTAAGAACTCGCAGTGAAAAGCCCCTCCCTGTAGCCAGTGATGCCCCCTCCGTAGCCAGTGATGGCCCCTCCCTTGTAGCCAAGTGGATGCACCTCCTGTAAGCCAGTGATGCCCCCCTTCGTAGCCAGTGATTGGCCCCTCCTTAGCCAGTGATGGGCTCCTCCTGTAGCAGTTGATGCCAGCCCCTTGTAGCCAGCTGATGCCCCCTCCTGAGCCAAGTCTGATGCCCCACGTTCTAGTAGCCAGTAGATGCCCCCTGGTAAAGCCCAGTGATGCCCCTCCTCGTAGCCATTGATCGTCCCCCCTGAATCCAGTGATTATGCCCCTCCTGTTAGTAGCCTCATTTGATGCCACCCTTGTAGCCAGTGATGCCCGCCCTTTAGTCCAGTATGATGCCACCCATGTAGCCAGTAGATGCCCCCCCCTATAGCCAGTGATGTCCCCCCTGTAGCCAGTGATGCCCCCCCTGAAGCCAGTGATGCCCCTGTAGCCAGTGATGCCCCTGTAGCCAGTAGTTTCCCCCTGTAGCCAGTGAGGGCCCCCCCTGTTGCCAGTTTTGGCCCCCCTAAATAACTAAATAAAAAATTTAAAAAAGTACTCCCTGGGTCCGCACTTTCCCGGCCCGGGGAGTGCTGAGCAAAGGGAGCTGCAGAGCAGTGTAAGCGGCGTGACGTCACCACGCCGCTTATGCTGCATGTAGCTCCCAGGGTTCTCCTCGGCCGCAGAGCTGCCACCCGAGCAGGGGGCAGTGGAGCAGGGGGCACGGTGAAAGCTGTGCGCCCCTGCGAAGCTGATACAGGGAGGAGTCAGGACGGGAACGATCCGTCCGCCTCCTCCCTGCACCTGCAGCTGCTGCTGGCTCTGCGCGACTGTTATAAGACAGTGCGCAGAGTCAGGGGCGATCCCCCGGGCGGGCGGGGGGAGCGGCCGCGGCGCCCCCCTCAGGTGAGCGGAGCCGCGGCGCCCCCGGGCGATCGCACGCCCCGCCCGCCCCTAGGAACGGCCCTGCTTGATTATAAAAGACTTTTGAACCCATTCGAGAAACTTTGTGTTCAGCGAGAAACGGCTAGGGCATGCTATTTCCTTGATCTATAACTCCTGTTTTCGCCGGAGGAACTACCTCTCCCTTCCTATTGTAGAAACTTGGGAACGGGAACTTCCCAAAAAACCTTCACGAGGGCCCAATGGAACAAATGTTTGCCCTCACGCACAAGGCATTATAGCATGAAGGGGCAAAGGGAAAAGAGTTATAAGATCCTGTCTCGTTGGTATAGGGTTCGGCCCAACTCCCCAAGTGGTCCCAATACTCCCGGGTGGTCTGTTGGAGAATGTAAAAGAGGTCGGGAACTATGACACATGTCTGGTGGGGATGTGGGGCCTTGAGGGCTTTGGAAAAAGGTCCTGCAAGTATTTTACGATTTTACGGGGGTCATTGTCCCGAACATCCAGAGGCCCGTTACTCTTTATGCTCAACTTCTCTGTTGAGACATTTTAAAAAATCATTGCAAGACCATCTCCCGGCAGCCAAAACTATAATCCCGCGAAGTGGAAGCAAACCACTCCCCTCAGTGTTGGGGGTGGAATGAGGAGGTAGCCTCCACATACCGCATGGAGAAATTGATAGCACATAGTCCTGAGGAAACAGGGAAGTTTTTGAGGACGTGGAACCCCTGGATTTTGTATAAGGCTTCCCCTGGGTTTAGGGTACTGGCGTGAGTGGCAGTGCGAGGGTGAAGCTTGGACCCTGGCGTTGAAATTTTGGGGGTCTGTGACCCCCTCGAATCCCCATCTTTGTGTCACATCAGCTGTCGCCCTTCCCGGGTTCCTGCCGAGCCCAGTACTTTCTTTTCCCTTGTCCCTTTTCTGTACAGTTTTCTCTTATTATTATTTCTTCTTTATTTTGGTAGAATAGAGTAGGTCAAATCATTTTAGATCATGCAGTGGGAACTGGCTTGGGGAAGGGTTCCCCCGCTGGAGATGTGACACGCTGTATCTTTCTGTCTCTACTGACCAAGGTTTTATATATATATAACCCAGGTACCCCTGGTTTTTGGGCCTTATGGGCCCATTTCATTGCTTATGGTACTTGTATTATTTGTATTGTTAAAAGAAAATGTTAATAAAAATTTTAAATTTGAAAAAATAAATAAATAAATAAATAAAAAACGCTACAAGGATTGATGTATTTTAGATTAAGGCGATCAAAAAATGTTGTGCCCCCCAAAATGGTACAATGAGAACATCCAAAAATTTTACGCAAGGAAAAAAAAACCCCCTATTTCCTCTGTATACAGAAAAAAGTTAATGGGTTCCTCGTTTGCATGCAA